>JAEIGH010000270.1:0-94897 GCA_018903575.1 Drosophila saltans
TGGCTCTCCATCGAATCCCCACCGTCTTGGTTACGCTTGCGTCATCGATTTCGAGAAACTTGCAATTCAACAGGTGGCCTGACGGAATGTCACGCAGAAGCGGCTTATGATTGGCCGTAAACTTTCGTAGGGGGAACCCAGCAGACTCCATCGCACATGTCATCTCTTTAGTGGCCTCACAGACCTCGTGTTGCGTGTGGGCACGAGCCGGTACGTCATCCATGTATATGAAGCTGCGAATGACTTCGCTAGCTCGAGGATATTGAGATTCCACATCGCTTGCTAGCTGTTGGAGAAGGGTGCCACAAATGTTGGTTTCCTTGCCCTTCAAGGAAACTACAGGAAGCACGTCAGACCCGAGCAATAAATCTATTTGAGCACTTGAGCATTTGAGCACTGTAATGGAAATTCGGCTCAGCAAGAAGCAAGTTGGACAGATTCTCTAAGGCACTCTAACGATGGAGCAGGGTGTTATGTGCGCTTGGACATTCTTTTAGTTGATGCTGACGTGCGAAACAATTAAGGCATAATTTGAGTTGCCTAATCTGGGTGACTATCATTAATGGACATTTGGAGAAAACGTGGACACAGACGTATTGGATGATTCTCCTTAGCATGCATGGAGAATACATACGTTGCATGTAGACGATCCCACCGAGACCTTGGGTATCTTTTCGGACGAACTGACTTGTCGATGGCTGACAACTCACAGTCATTGAATCTTCTAGTGGTTCAAACGTAAGGACACGGTCTTCTGGAAAAGCGTTTGATTCCGCCCAGTGTGGGATATCCCGTTTATTTTGGAGAGATTGTCCCCAGTAGATGTGTCGACGCCGTGGAGATTTAATACCAGCAAGCAGAAAATGTTTAGCATTGTTCTCAGCGATGTAACGGACTCGATAGAAATAAGCATTAAGCCGAACAGGACTTTGAGCTGACTATTAACCAGGAGTCGTGGATTCTCAAAACGCTCACAGAGGACTCCCCAAGCTGATTCCAAACCATTATTCGTAAGTGGAGACTTAGCCACTAGTGCCTTGGCATCACCTCTAGTTTTGGAATTTAAATGGAATAACTTTTCGACAGGTGTTAACCGCGGATTGACTATAAAGACAGCGGTGAAAAGATCTCGAAACGTGGGTCAATGCAAAAAATGGCCGCTAAAGATTTCTGTATCACATAGCGAAAGATTACAGCCTCTCGAAGCAACGCTAAGAACTGGCAACTTCGCTGGCATGGCTGTCTTGTCAATGGACTCAGTAAGTAGGGACGCGCAACGCTCATAAACATCATAACAATAAGCATATTTTGCTTCAAGGGTCGAAATTTCTGCAGCGTCACCATCTTGCCGAATACTTTTGGAACACCGAACATACTCTTGTTCGGCTGTTGCCTATAAGGAGCGAATGTGATCCTGTCGGATCTTCAGTGTAGAGATTGTGACTGCATTCTTAGACGGAGTGGCGATCATATCCTGGAATCGGCTGATACGATCACTGGCAGCTATAAAGTCAGCCAAAGCCATGCTGGATACACGAATGCTTCTTTGCGTTTCAGAACGAGTAGAGACTGAAGGTGCAGACACTGTGATGTGCGGAACTGACTTCACACTTTCACAGAACTGACTTTCACTGCCGAAGACTCACCACTAGCAGTACTTGGATGACGTTTAATAGTCGCAGGAGAAGCGGGACTTCTTAGTTTTGATGTCGGAGTCGCAGGCGATACAAAACATGGAGGAACAGTGAGTCGAGTTGACTTAGCGCTGGTCTTAGGTTGCTCGATTGGCATAATCTACTTCGCGTTTGTTTGGACCGTTGCTAGACGTAGCAGTGTCGCAACGATAACAGTAATTTGAAAATTGAAAAATGTAGAAAGAAATGTGGGAATTTTCGAAACAATTGGAACCTTTGTTAAATGTAGGAATTTTCAAAGCACTTAAGACATGAATCGAATTTAAAATAAACTTGTATCGAATGTAAGAATCTTCGCAGTAAATGAAAAGCTTGTGTATGTAAACAATTGGGAACTTTGTTAATTCAACAAATTAGGGAATTTCGAATTGGGACTTTTTTTCGTTGATGTAAGAATTTTCGAAATGTGGAACTTTGTTGATGTAGGAATTTTCGAAATGTGGACTGTATACTCTATTTGACAAAATGATGTTTGAGTGTAAATCAATAAATCGGGTTTACACAAACGCACATAATAATTATACTGGTGATTTTCTGATAACAATATTTTCTTTTTTGTGAACTTTGGTCGAAAAAAAAGATAGACGGCTACGTGTTGTTGTTTGCGCAAGAAAAAAAAATTTTGCAAAAAAATTTAAACTGTACGTTATATTTCTTCCGATGTTCGCTTGGAATAGGTTTTCTATGTTCTCGGCAGAAATACAAATACACCGTCAATAAACTTTAATGTCGTTTATACAAAGATTAGTCACAAAATTTTATTTAGGAAAAAAAAGACAAATCTCACAGGAAAAAACGACTCAGCTGTAGCGTTGGAGACGGTTTCACAAAATTTTCTTTATGCGCGAAATTTAACTTTAAGGAACAAACAACAACACGAAGGCAAAAATCCGGAATTAGTTCACTGAATCAAAAAAATTCTTTATTTTTGTTAAATGATATGTTTCAATATTTTTCTTTTATTTATTTCGGAATCCTGTAAATTAAATGTATGAGAAATTATATATTTATTTAGGATTTATATGTGGGTATGTGATGTGTGTGTAAATATTTATTATGGATGGAACGTATAAAATATATTTGTGTATTGAATGTGCAAAATATTTATTATGTATATGTACATACATAACTGGGATTGGAAAAAAAGATGGCTGCGTTGGAAAGCAGTAGTTAAGGAATTAATTGAGGAGAAAGAAAAAATGACCTTAAGTCATTTAAGAAGCGTAAATGAAGTGCTGCCTAATTTAACACCTTATGTGATAAATCATCCAGACGGACAACATTTACACTGCCACCTTATGTGGACTTCAAATAAACTTTTCACTTAACTTTGTTCTTGGAGCGCCAAGGAAAAAATCCACCGATGAGAGCTGGGCGTCAGTAACATTACAAGCAGTTTTGAAAGCTCCAGAAAGCCAGAAAGATGTGGTACCGAAAAAATCATTAAAAAATTCTGAAAATAAAAAATGGCGACAAAATAGTCGAGCCCTTCGTATTAGCCTATAATAGCCCATTACTATTGGTACCAAAGAAATCATTACCAAATTCCGAAACCAAAAAATGGCGATTAGTAATTGACTATCGTCAGATAAATAAATGAAGCAAGGAAGTCGTCCTTCCTTCCTTATACCCTGTACCAAGCAGAGATATTTAATGTAGGCAACACTCTCAAAATCTTCACAGATTTAAAATAAAATTCGCCTAAGCAGCAGCGAGCGCATGTTGTCTCGCTCACTCCTGCCTGCCAATGTCGCCCTTGGCGTTTCAGTACAAAACGGATATGGGTATATCTCCGAAGTTTATTGTCCGATTTGGACTAAATTTGGTCACCATGTGCAGTTTGACTATATTATTAGATGTGCCTATATTATTAGATGTGCCAAATAACAATTCGATGCCTTCAATATGGCTCTAGTTATTTGTTTTTCTTAATTAAGGCGGTAAAAGTGGGCGTGCCAAAAGTTTGAAACAACAATAGATGGATCTACAAACCGAATTTGGTCGCTCTAACTCTAATAGTCTCCAAGATATCGATGTTCATCCGGACAGACGGACAGACGGACAGTCGGACAGTCGGACGGACGGACGGGCAGACAGACGAACATGTCTCAAACGACTTGTCTAGTGATTCTGATTAAGAATATACATACTTTATGGGGTCGGAAATGTTTATTTCTGCCTGTTACATAAATTTTGGCGACTTTAATATCCCCATATGAGTACTGGGTAAGTTATACCTATATATAGTTATTCTTCACTTCAAACGAAGTCGATCGTTTTTTTTTGGTGCTCTCGCTTTTATCTAGTTTTTATTCAATCCCGCGTGTACAAATTCTTTTTCGTGGAATCTATTGCCGAATTAATAAATTACGCGATTTAAAAATTGTAACTTATTTTTAAACACTAAATCAAAGCTATTATTACTTAGTTTTGTCTACATAGACTTTGATTTTGTACTTTTCATCCCTTTTACTTGCGTTCGTGCACTCGCCTACACATTAGTTTTTTGTTTGTGTGGTGCTTGCTCTCGCGATTTTACATTGCCCGCGATCATGACCGTTACTCTCGCGATTGTACCAGTCTTTGTTGTACTGGTACTCACCACTAGCAGTACTTGGATGACGTTTAATAGTCGCAGAAGAAGCGGGACTTCTTGGTTTTGATGTCGGAGTCGCAGGCGATACAGAACATGGAGGAACAGTGAGCCGAGTTGACTTAGCGCTAGTCTTGGGTTGCTTGATTAGCATAATCTTTTACGTTTTACGCGTTTCTTTTACCGTCGCTAGACGTAGCAGTGTTGCAACAACGACAGTAATTGAATTTGAAGATCGAAAAATGTAGAAAAATGTAGGAAATATCGAAGCAATTGGACCTTGAATCGAGTGTAATAATTTTTGAAGAAATTTTTGTTGATGTAGGAAATTTCGAAGTGTTTAATTTCTTGATGTAAAAATTTTCGAAGTGTGGAATTTTTGTTGATGTAAGAATTTTCGAAATGTGGACTGTATACTTTATTTGACGAAATGATATTTGAATATAAAACAATAAATCGGGTCTACACAAATGCATATAACAATTTTACTGGGTGATTATCCGATAATATACTTTTCTCTTTTTTTAACTTTGGTCGAAAAAAGGATAGACGGCTATGTTTTGTTGTTTTGCGCAAGAAGAAAAATTGCAAATTGTACGTTATATTACGTACTGTTCGTTATATTTTTATCCGATATTCGCTTGGAATAAATTTTGTATTCTTGGCAGAAATACAAATACAATACGGTTTCACAAAATTGTCTTTGTGTGAATTTTAAACTTGAAGGAACAAACAACGACACGAAGGCAAAAATCCGAAATTAGTTCAGAAAATTAAAAATTTTTTTTATTTTAAGTGAAATGTTTCAATGTTTTTCTTTTATTTATCTCGGAATATTGCACAAAAAAAAATAGCTATGAAAATGCGTTTGTAATTTAAATGTAGGATAAATAATACGAATATGTTGGGATTTATATGTATTGGTATGTGATATGTGTCTAAAATATATTATGTATATGGAATGTATAAAATATATAGTGTGTATGGAATGTGTGAAATATATATTTACTATGGATGGAAAGTATGTCGGAAAATATGTGCATTAAATATAACACTCAAGCTCGGATTTATTAAATTCGAACCGCGGAAATAATACGAGTGCGAAATTATTTTATTGGAAGTTCGCGTTAGTCCCGCATTTATTTCGCGTTATCTAAAAAAATAAATTGCCTTCGTGTAAACCGTGAAAAGGGAGCCGATAACAAGTGTAGGAATAGTGAACAATCGGAACATTCGTCTATGTGTGTATTTGTGTGACTGTTTGTTGACTTCAGCACAGCTTGTAATATGCTGTTGCAAGCAGGAAATAATAGTAATAAGTTTATATATAAGAACAATTGTATGTATGTACGCAAACTTGCATGCATACATTTCGTTCTGAATATAAGCTTACGCAAACGAATTGTGCTAGCAAGCCAGCCCAATTATGCTGAGCTTGCAATTCGATCATGTGAGTTCACTCTCGCGCCTCACCCCTCTTATTTTGTAGCTGCCAACAAGCAGCATAAGTTAACACACAATATGAATCAATCTAAATAAAGTAACACCAGAGCACAGACGTGCCACCGAAAAATTGTGAATATATATTTTAATTGGATCAAAATACTGAATACATGGGATAGCGGAATAAACTCATTTCAGCAGACGTAACAGTCAACGAAGAGAAGCGCAAAAAGAGAACTTTGAACTTAGAACTCGGTTTGACACAGTCGAAGACCGCATCATATCAACGTGCAGTTTGGGGCTCCGCATCGGGCGCAGCCGTCAACCAACATATTTTTGGTGCCTCCTGTGAGGATTGATCTTGGCGATTGGATTTTGGATTTGTTTTTGGAACTGCTTGATCGTGTGAGTTCAATTTAATTCTGAGGTTTTGGTGGTTCAAGGGTCATAATGGCAGAACTTATTCATTTGGTTTCTGAGCAAACCGCCCTGCTGTCGTCATTAGAAAACTCGCTGCAGAAATTTTGGGCTGACGAATCGTTACATACGGAATTTCATCTATCAAAAATATGGGATTTATTTGAAGAAACTTACGTCATGGGTGTGGCAGATATTCGCAACGAATTGCATCGACAGAAGAAAAGCAGATTACCAGCATCCGCAGCATTTAATGATTCCTGCATGCATCAGACTGTCCATCAGCCGCTTATACCGGTAGTTAAGGAAGTGAAGCTGCCAACAATTAAACTGCCAGTTTATAGCGGCAAGTTCATGGATTGGCCGGCGTTCAAGGGGGTGTTCTTTCATTATCTAAAGGATTCATTATCAGAGGAAGCTGCTAAGGATATTGAACATTTAACTTTGGTTGCGTCGAATTACCAAATACCATGGGGAATGCTCATAAACTTGTATGACAACAACGATTATTGTTTTTACACTACATGGATGTATTTGAGCAGCTATTATCAGTGAAATTAGGGGATGTCGCTTCGCTGAGACGATTTGTTTAAACCTGCCGCTCATGTGTGAATTCATTGGAGAAGACTGGCATCGATACGCGATACCAGTCAGAAGTTTTGGTCTACTATATGATGTGGAAATTACCGGCCCAATTTAGAGTCAACTGGGAGCGATCGTTGGCGTCATCACAGGATTTGCCATCGATTTAAGAGCTTTTTAAATATCTCGAATCGCAATACAGGACGATGATAACGGCATCATCGGGAAGCGTCGAGGCAACGTTGTCAAAGGATCGACTACGAAATGGAAAGCAAGGCGGATATGGTTTACGTGCTAACCAAAGCTTTGCAAAGGCGTCATTTGTAGCTCGACAAGCGGAGGCGTGTATAGTGTGCGGTCATGAAGAACATTTTATACGAGCATGTAAGATGTTTGAAGCCATGAATCCATCATCGCAATTGGCCGTCACCGCGTTCGGACGTATTTTTTATCGCGCTCCGCAAGTTCATCGGTGTCAGCATTTAAATCAGTGTTTAACTAAAGTGACAGGGCTCTCAGTCGCCAGAGAGACGCCCAATTACAATTTATATTGTTATTTGTAACTACAAATAATAATACTTAGTAAATATCTAAATTTTCTAGCAATGCCAACGTGTAAAGAGACCAACTTGGGCCCATCTTCACTAGAATCTCGCCAGCAACAGCTACAAGAACAACTTTTCCAGCAACAAAACGAGCGTCGCCTATCTATTCAACGCAACAATGCATACTTCTCAGTAGTGTCTCCAACAACCACAACAACAATAAGCGCTGAATCCAAAAGTGCAAGTACGAGCAAATTGCTTACACCAACCAGCAACAATTTGTCTTGGAGCGCCCAATGCGCTTCAACCTTAAATTCGCTTACACCTCAAGTGTTAATTGGGTCATTGGGTTCGCCGACCGCCGTCAGCGCGCTCACAACAACAACAATTGCAGCTACTGCTCCAAGAACAACTGTAACAGCAGCAACGTCTGCAATACCTTCGATCACCGTCCAGCAGACTACCTCAACAAAATCTGCCCATCCAGTGACGGTGAATCCAAAGTCACCTGTTCAGACTGGTATGGACAGATATATTAATATAAACAAGCGAAAGCTTAGCAAGCAACATTGCTGAACGTAAAGCTCTGGAGGGCAACAGATTCCAAATTCTGGCAAATCAGCCGGAATCTCAAGAAGGAGTTTCCCAAACGAAACCCTCAGTAGCCAAGCCACCACCATCTTACATCCATGGTGCAAACTGCACTTCATTGGTGCCTTAGTTGGTGGCCCTAGTAGGAAAGGACAACTTTTATGTGACCCCACTTAACAGGGGGAACATAAGAGAAACTAAAGTCCAAACAAATAACGAACAGTTCTATCGTACTATAGAGAAGTACTTTACACATTCCAATTAAAGAGCGCCAAAGGTCTTCAAGCCGTGATTAAAGGCATTATACACTCGGTTCCGCCTTGTAGAGGCATTCGAAGAGAAGGGCTTTGAGGTGAAGTCCGTCTCAAATATATTAAACAGAAACAAAATCCCACAACCTCTGTTTAAAGTGGAGCTACAGCCTGATGCACGAGCATTAAAATCCAATGCAGTGCATCCTATCTACAACCTGCAACTACTGCTACATCGCAGAATCACTGTCGAGGAGCCTCACAAGAGGAATCATCCTCTACAATGTACTAAGTGCCAGGAGTTTGGCCACACAAAGTCGTTCTGCAGTCTTCGCCCAGTTTGCGTTGGCTGTGGACAAATTCAACACGAGTGTGTCTGTTCCGACAATAAAACAAACGACAATACAAGGAAGTGCAGCAACTGCGGTGGAAATCACACCGCAAATTCCAGAGGATGTCCTGTCTATAAGGAACTGAAGGCCCGTCTTAACGCAAAGAAATCTACGGCTCGTATCCAGGGCTCGACACTTATTCCCTCGCAAACCACACCGATAATATTCTTCTCAAGAGCTGTAAGGTCATCAGCTGCTCCAACGACAACCACTCCTGGAGTAACATTTGCAAGCGTGCTGCGAAACGGAAGTTCACAGCCCTCTACATCTGTAAATCCCGCTACAATCTCAAACAATGCGGCCCCAAGTCCACCCGTACTCGGCCAGCAACCCAACGGGATCGAAACGTTGTTGATCTCGCTAAATCAAAACATGACAAATTTCATGACGTTCATGCAAAATTGCATGCAGGAACTTATGCGGAACCAAAACTTGCTCATTCAAAAGCTTTTGGACAACAATAAATAATGTCAGCACTACATATAGGACTATGGAATGCAAACGGCATTTCCAAGCACAAACAAGAATTGTCACTGTTTCTGGACTCAAATGATATTGATATCATGCTGTTATCGGAAACTCACCTAACCAACAAAAACAACTTCCAAATACCCAAATATGCATTCTACGCAACAAATCACCCAGATGGCAAGGCTCACGGAGGAACTGGCATCCTAATCAAAAACCGGATTAAACACTGTCTCCACAATGGATTTGCCAAACAATACCTACTACAAGCAACTTCAATAAGTGTCCAAACCACTTTCGGCAGTACAACCGTTGCTGCACTGTACTGTCCACCACGATTCTCAATCTCTGAAAAAGAGTTTACTGACTTCTTCAACACACTCGGATTACGATTTATTGCTGCAGGAGACTACAACGCCAAGCACCCTCATTGGGGATCCCGCCTGGTAAATCCAAAAGGCAAACAGCTATTTAACACAATCATCAACCCAGCAAACAAATTGGGCTACGCCTCACCGAAAAAGCCCACGTACTGGCCAACAGATGCACACAAGCTCCCAGATCTAATAGACTTCGCAGTCACCAGGGGAATTACGCACAACTTAATAAGGGCAGAGTCACTAGCAGAATTGTCATCAGACCACTGGCAGAGAGAATGGCAAATGTCTCGATCACCGGCAGCAAAATATCGCCTAAAGGCAGCTTCCCGAACCTTAGCAAAAGCGCTTAGACAAGAAGAAGCAATAGCACAGCGGCAATAAATCGAGAAGCTTTCCCCCACCAGCAACAAATATCCGCTGTGGAAAGCTCACCCAACCATCACTGCCCCAACCGAGATAATTTCACCTATACGATACCCAACTGGCAAGTGGGCCCGTTCAGACGAAGAAAGAGCACTCACCTTTGCAGCTCATCTAAAAACGGTTTTTCTGCCAAACCCGTCAACAAACTCATTCCAGTTTCCCCCTCTAAGCACCCCAGTGGAAACCGAGCCACCGAAATTCCAAGCGGAGGAAATTTCTGCAATTATTAAAAACTATCTTAACCCAAGAAAGTCGCCCGGCCATGACAAAATAACCCCGAAAATGATCCGAGAACTCCCGATCTTGCCGTGCGATACATTTGCAAACTTTTCAACGCGATAGTAAAAACTGGTCATTTTCCCATAAGTTGGAAAAAATCAGTAATCATAATGATCCCAAAACCCGGAAAAGACAAAACATAGCCATCATCGTACAGACCCATCAGTTTATTGCCAAGTCTCTCAAAACTATTTGAAAAGGTCCTACAACTCCGTATAAATACAATCCTGGTAAACCAAAATATAATCCCACATCATCAGTTTGGCTTTCGTGAAAAGCATGGCACAATTGAGCAAGTCAACCGTATCACCTCAGAGATCCGCACAGCATTCGAGCAAAAAGAATATAGTACAGCAATTTTTCTCGACGTCGCCCAAGCCTTTGACCGAGTTTGGCTTGATGTCCTAATATACAAAATAAAAGCGTCGCTTCCACAATATACACACAGGCTAATGGAATCTTATCTATCCAACAGAAAATTCGCTGTACGATGTAATAGCTTCACCTCTGATGACTTCGAATCAAAAGCAGGTGTACCTCAAGGCAGCGTGTTGGGTCCAACAGTATATATTTTGTACACAGCGGATATACCAACAAGCCCTGCACTCATCACATCTACTTTCGCCGATGACACGGCTATCCTTAGCCGCTCCAAATGTCCGATCAAAGCTGCTGAGCAACTGGCAACCCACCTAAAGGAAATTGAAAATTGGCTAGCAGATTGGCGCATACGTGTAAATGAACAGAAATGTAAGCACGTTACGTTTACCCTCAATAGAAGAAACTGTCCATCATTGACTCTCAACAACGTGCCAGTGCCTCAATCCGACGATGTTGTATATCTTGGAGTTCACCTCGACAGAAGATTAACTTGGCGTAAGCATATCGAAGCCAAGAAAAAGCAACTAAAGCTTAAAGCAATCGGACTACATTGGCTTATCAACGCTCGATCTCCCCTATGCTTGGAATTCAAAGTTCTCCTCTACAACTCTGTGTTAAAACCCATCTGGACGTACGGCTCTGCACTGTGGGGGAAACGCAAGCAAGAGCAACATCGAAACCATACAAAGGGCTCAATCTAAGGTTCTCAGAACTATCACGGGAGCACCTTGGTATATCAGAAACGAAAACTTACAGAAAGACCTACATATTCCTAGTGTATTAACCGAAATAAAGGTACAACAGCTAAAGTACACCGCTAAGCTGCAGGCCCATCCGAATACCCTCGCCAAATCATTAACCCGAGCATGCGATAGAACTTGTCTCCAACGAAACGACCTTCCAACCCTCTAACAAATAATCAGGGCCATAGATTAATAAAGCATCTGATGCTAGGTTACGTATTAGATTAGGATAAAACTAGGAAATTTTTGTTAGTCTTATACACTATATAAGAGATCCAACAACTAATAAACGCAAAAAAAAAAAAAAAAATGAATCCATCGGAAAGAAAGGAAATTGTACTAAGGCCTCGATTGTGTTTTAAATGTCTTAAATCAAATCATCTCGCGGCATCCCTGCGAGGCATCATACACTACTCCATAAGTTATTCTTCACTTCAACGAACAAACACTTACTCAAAGCTATTATTACTTATTGCTTTATTTAATAACAAAACTCAAAGTTTTGTTGTTTTGTCTACATAGACTTTGATTTTGTGTTTTCGATCCCTTTTACTTGCATTCGCGCTCTCGCATACACATTAGTGTATGTTTGTGTGGTGCTTGCTCTCGCGTCTTTACATTGCCCGCGGGGACGATTGACATTTCCCCTGGTAATAGTGCCCCGCAAACTGACCCGATATCGGTTGTAGTTTCCGATGTGTCCCGGCGAATATCCACTCCCAGGGATATTCCCAATAAAGTAGTAACTAGAAGCCTCAGCAGTTCCAGCGCAAAATGTTGTTGCTGCGGTTGCGACTGGCGCATTGAGATCTCTTGTAGCCATTCCACCAAAAAAGCAAATCTTTGTTTCGCCGCTCGACCCCAATACTTCATCAGATGATGTCATAGCCCATATCCGGTCAAAAGTCGTGGCGCCAAACATTGTGGTGAAAAAGTTTAGTTTTTCATACACCCGTGACATCTCGTCATTTAAAATCAGTGTCCCACCAAATGTCTTTAACCAAATTTGTCACAAAGATTTTTGGCCGGAACATTTGGTTATAAAGGAGTATACGGCTAAGAAAAAGAAAAATCGGCCTCCGATTCGTCTGCCTAACACAACTAATCCTTCCCTACCCTCTGGCTCGTCAGTAGCTGGCGGGTCAAAAAACTAATTTCATCCCTTATTCTGGCCTATCAGAATATTAGAGGACTAAAATCTAAACTTTCTAAGCTTTTTGTAGATAGTCTATCTTTTGACTTTCATGTCTTGGTCTTTACAGAAACGTGGTTATAGCCAAACATTTCTGATGCCTCTGTTTTTCCCACAATATTTTCAACCTATAGATGCGATCGAATCTCCAAAAATGGTGGTGGAGTTTTAATTGCCGTAAATTCATCTCTTCCTTCAGAAATAGTTGTGCCACCTGCTGTTCTTGACATTGAATTTGTTAGTGTAAAAATTTGTTTGAAATCATATTCTGTATTTCTAACTTGCTCGTATATTCCACCGAATTCTGACATGACGGTATATGCTAGCCATTTAGAAGCTATACGCTTTGTCTCTTCACTTCTTTCGGATGCAGGCATATTTATCATTCTGGGAGATTTTAATCTACCTGACGTTTCGTGGCTTCCATCAGGTGAGTCTTCCTTGTTGATGCCCTCCTCCCTCACATTGCTTTGTTGACGGTCTCCTTGAGTTATCCCTAACCCAATTTAATCCTGTGCGTCGTAACAACCAACTTTGGACTTGACTATTGATCTACCTTTTCGGTTATCAAATGCTGGTACCAGTTCGACGTCTCGTACCCGTTGCTTTCGTAAAACTAACTTTTTCAAGCTCAATGAGCTAATTTTTGCCACAGACTGGTCTTATCTGTACTCCTGTAATGATATGAATGCTGCCATTTGTTTTTTCTATGATAATATGTTTTCGCTTTTTGATGCTTGTGTTCCACGTGTGACCCATGTATTGTCTAACAAACCGCCATGGTTTACACGTGAGTTATCTAATTTGAAAAATGTGAAGTCTAGATATTATAGAAAGTTCAAAAAATCGGGTCGACCGTCTGATTTCTCTTTTTATGCTGTTGTTCGATCGAATTTTTCAGTGCTTAATACACTAAGCTATAAGGATTATATAAGGCGTTGTAAACTTCAGTTCTCCCGTGATCCTAAGCAATTTTATAACTTCGTTAACGCCAAACGAAAGGTGGCAGTGCACCCGTCTTATTTATGTTTTGAAAATAATAAAGCAAACGATGATCAGGCAATTGCCGATATGTTTGCTGATTTTTTCAAAACGATCTATTCCTTCAAAGATCATCGAGCTAACTTTTTCATATCCCTATCAGTTGAAAAGGTCTAATTGCGTCTTTAATCCTGTGATCGATGAAGATTCGCTTCTCAGCGTGCTTACTTTAGTCAAGCCGGTGTACTCACCAGGACCTGATGGAATACCTGGTTGTGTACTCAGGTTTTGCGCTGAGACTTTGATTTCCCCAATTCTTAAGTTATTTACTTTGTCCGTTGAAACTTTCTCTTTCCCAACCATTTGGAAGGAATCTTTTATTGTTGCTTTAAATAAAAAAGGTAATAAATCCGTAGCTTCAAACTATAGGGGTATTTCCAAATTGTTTGCTATTCCGAAGGCATTTGAGAAAATTATAACTTCTCAACTGCAACATTTCTGTAGTTCTATTCTTTCATCTTCTCAACATGGGTTTATGAAACGTAGATCTACTACCACTAACCTTTTAGAGTTTACTTCTTTAGTGATCGAAGGATTCAGGAATGCATTGCAAACTGATGTCATTTATACTGACTTCAGTAAGGCTTTTGATTCTGTCAACTTGGGACTCCAAGCCTTTTGCTTAATTGGATTTCACAATATCTTAATAACCGTACACAAAAAGTTTTATTTAAAACTTATCTTTCGAAGACCATCAATGTGACCTCGGGGGTGCCATCTTGGACCATTGCTTTTTACGCTCTTCATTAATGACCTTCCGTCAGTTGTAACTCACTCTCGCGTGCTTATGTACGCTGATGATGTTAAACTTTGTATTAGTTTTAAAGACTTAAGTTCTCCACATCTGCTTCAAGTCGATCTTAACAACTTTCAAAATGGTGTGAAATTAAGATCTCTTGTAGCCATTCCACCAAAAAGCAAAATCTTTGTTTCGCCGCTCGACCCCAATACTTCATCAGATGATGTCATAGCCCATATCCGGTCAAAAGTCGTGGCGCCAAACATTGTGGTGAAAAAGTTTAGTTTTTCATACACCCGTGACATCTCGTCATTTAAAATCAGTGTCCCACCAAATGTCTTTAACCAAATTTGTCACAAAGATTTTTGGCCGGAACATTTGGTTATAAAGGAGTATACGGCTAAGAAAAAGAAAAATCGGCCTCCGATTCGTCTGCCTAACACAACTAATCCTTCCCTACCCTCTGGCTCGTCAGTAGCTGGCGGGTCAAAAAACTAATTTCATCCCTTATTCTGGCCTATCAGAATATTAGAGGACTAAAATCTAAACTTTCTAAGCTTTTTGTAGATAGTCTATCTTTTGACTTTCATGTCTTGGTCTTTACAGAAACGTGGTTATAGCCAAACATTTCTGATGCCTCTGTTTTTCCCACAATATTTTCAACCTATAGATGCGATCGAATCTCCAAAAATGGTGGTGGAGTTTTAATTGCCGTAAATTCATCTCTTCCTTCAGAAATAGTTGTGCCACCTGCTGTTCTTGACATTGAATTTGTTAGTGTAAAAATTTGTTTGAAATCATATTCTGTATTTCTAACTTGCTCGTATATTCCACCGAATTCTGACATGACGGTATATGCTAGCCATTTAGAAGCTATACGCTTTGTCTCTTCACTTCTTTCGGATGCAGGCATATTTATCATTCTGGGAGATTTTAATCTACCTGACGTTTCGTGGCTTCCATCAGGTGAGTCTTCCTTGTTGATGCCCTCCTCCTCACATTGCTTTGTTGACGGTCTCCTTGAGTTATCCCTAACCCAATTTAATCCTGTGCGTCGTAACAACCAACTTTGGACTTGACTATTGATCTACCTTTTCGGTTATCAAATGCTGGTACCAGTTCGACGTCTCGTACCCGTTGCTTTCGTAAAACTAACTTTTTCAAGCTCAATGAGCTAATTTTTGCCACAGACTGGTCTTATCTGTACTCCTGTAATGATATGAATGCTGCCATTTGTTTTTTCTATGATAATATGTTTTCGCTTTTTGATGCTTGTGTTCCACGTGTGACCCATGTATTGTCTAACAAACCGCCATGGTTTACACGTGAGTTATCTAATTTGAAAAATGTGAAGTCTAGATATTATAGAAAGTTCAAAAAATCGGGTCGACCGTCTGATTTCTCTTTTTATGCTGTTGTTCGATCGAATTTTTCAGTGCTTAATACACTAAGCTATAAGGATTATATAAGGCGTTGTAAACTTCAGTTCTCCCGTGATCCTAAGCAATTTTATAACTTCGTTAACGCCAAACGAAAGGTGGCAGTGCACCCGTCTTATTTATGTTTTGAAAATAATAAAGCAAACGATGATCAGGCAATTGCCGATATGTTTGCTGATTTTTTTCAAAACGATCTATTCCTTCAAAGATCATCGAGCTAACTTTTCATATCCCTATCAGTTGAAAAGGTCTAATTGCGTCTTTAATCCTGTGATCGATGAAGATTCGCTTCTCAGCGTGCTTACTTTAGTCAAGCCGGTGTACTCACCAGGACCTGATGGAATACCTGGTTGTGTACTCAGGTTTTGCGCTGAGACTTTGATTTCCCCAATTCTTAAGTTATTTACTTTGTCCGTTGAAACTTTCTCTTTCCCAACCATTTGGAAGGAATCTTTTATTGTTGCTTTAAATAAAAAAGGTAATAAATCCGTAGCTTCAAACTATAGGGGTATTTCCAAATTGTTTGCTATTCCGAAGGCATTTGAGAAAATTATAACTTCTCAACTGCAACATTTCTGTAGTTCTATTCTTTCATCTTCTCAACATGGGTTTATGAAACGTAGATCTACTACCACTAACCTTTTAGAGTTTACTTCTTTAGTGATCGAAGGATTCAGGAATGCATTGCAAACTGATGTCATTTATACTGACTTCAGTAAGGCTTTTGATTCTGTCAACTTGGGACTCCAAGCCTTTTGCTTAATTGGATTTCACAATATCTTAATAACCGTACACAAAAAGTTTTATTTAAAACTTATCTTTCGAAGACCATCAATGTGACCTCGGGGGGTGCCATCTTGGACCATTGCTTTTTACGCTCTTCATTAATGACCTTCCGTCAGTTGTAACTCACTCTCGCGTGCTTATGTACGCTGATGATGTTAAACTTTGTATTAGTTTTAAAGACTTAAGTTCTCCACATCTGCTTCAAGTCGATCTTAACAACTTTCAAAATGGTGTGAAATTAAATTATTTTGGTTTTGAATTAATTGTGGAAGTCCAGGGAAGGTTTAAAAGGTGAGAAAATACTGAAAATTTGTCTAAATGACGGTAAATGCAGACTTTAAAAGTTCAACAGATTTTTTCATCAGATTACCGTTGATATATAGGTCAAAATCGAAAATTATTTTAGACATTAATTTATGTAAATCTATATATATAAAAATCTATTGCTGATTGTTTGTCTCGCTAAAACTCGAGAACAGCTAAACCGATTCGGCTAATTTTGGTTTTGAATTAATTGTGGAAATCCAGGGAAGGTTTAAAAGGTGAGAAAAATTCGAATAATTGAAGGGAAAATCCTGAAAACAGCATTTTTCTATTTCTCATACAAAAGTTTCGAACTAGCTTAAGTAAGTTAAGTAGGCGTGGCGTAGTATGTAGATAGTGACATTCCAAGTAATGTGCTTTTTTTGTAATAGTGACTTTGATTAATTAAAAGTGACTTGGATTAAGTATATTGTTTACGATGCCGAGGAGAACACGACCTGACTTAGATCGTCGTAGTCGATTTAATGTGCGAAGAGCTACTTCACGTGCTGACCGCACTGATGACCAGAGAGAGACAGATCAAGAAAATAGTCGTATTGCTATGTCAGAATTGCGTTCTTTAGTGAGTGACAATGTAGGAGATAGGCTTAGAATGCAACGAGTTAGTGCACATCAGACACAACAACAGGAAGCTACACATAATGAAATTGAGCGAATCCGTTGACGCAGTGCTCCTGTGATTCTTGAACGAGCTCCATTCCACTATGATCCGGCAATTTATTATTGTGCCGACAAATCGGTAACAATTGGAGAAATGAAAACAATTTGTAAATATTGTAAGGCGTTAAAATACACTGGTGAATCTACTGGATTATGTTGTGCTGAAGGCAAAGTAAATTTGCCACAATTGGTCCCACCACCAGATCCTTTACGCTCTTTAGTTTGTCGGATTGGAAATGATTCTAAGCACTTCTTGACCAACATTCAGAAATATAACAACTGTTTCCAGATGACATCATTTGGTGCTATACATATTATACAAGACAATTTCATGCCCACTTTCAACATTCAGAAATATAACAACTGTTTTCAGATGACATCATTTGGTGCTATACATATTATACAAGACAGTTTCATGCCCACTTTCAAGGCATTTTCTATATATATAAAAATCAATTGCTGTTCGTAAGTCTCGCTAAAACTCGAGAACAGCTGAACCGATTCGGCTAAAAATTACATACATATGCAAAAATTCTTCACCACGCGCTGTGTGAGAGAAATTGAAAGAGCGAGATGCCATGCGTTTGCTATATATGTCGAACTACCTTAAGTAAGTTAAGTAAGTAGTATGTAGAGTTCAGTCGCGCGATGGCTCGATGTTTGGTGGTGGTTCAATTCGCGGTGAAGACGGTGGTGTGAAAGCTTTTATGATGTGTTTCTTCTTTTTTGTTTTTTTTTTGATTTTATTAAACATTTATACCAATTATTTAAAAATTAAAAAAATAAAACTGCAAGGGTATACAAACTTAGGTAAGCCCGAAGTTAGCTTTTTTGTGATATCATCTGGAGGCCAGACTGGATTCGTTTTAAGAAGTTCACGCAGTCTTCAAACGAAATCATCAGCAGCTTTCACGAGAACGAGAAAACGACCAGCTTAAGGCAAAATATTTCGATGCAGAAATATGGGATTTATTTGAAGAAACTTACGTCATGGGTGTGGCAGATATTCGCAACGAATTGCATCGACAGAAGGAAAGCAGATTACCAGCATCCGCAGCATTTAATGATTCCTGCATGCATCAGACTGTCCATCAGCCGCTTATACCGGTAGTTGAGGAAGTGAAGCTGCCAACAATTAAACTGCCAGTTTATAGCGGCAAGTTCATGGATTGGCCGGCGTTCAAGGAGGTGTTCTTGGCGCGTCCACCATTGCGAGAAGATAACGGATCTTCATCGCTTTCATTATCTAAAGGATTCATTATCAGAGGAAGCTGCTAAGGATATTGAACATTTAACTTTGGTTGCGTCGAATTACCAAATACCATGGGGAATGCTCATAAACTTGTATGACAACAACGATTATTGTTTTTACACTACATGGATGTATTTGAGCAGCAATTATCAGTGAAATTAGGGGATGTCGCTTCGCTGAGACGATTTGTTTAAACTTGCCGCTCATGTGTGAATTCATTGGAGAAGACTGGCATCGATACGCGATACCAGTCAGAAGTTTTGGTCTACTATATGATGTAGAAATTACCGGCCCAATTGAGAGTCAACTGGGAGCGATCGTTGGCGTCATCACAGGATTTGCCATCGTTTGAAGAACTTTTTAAATATCTCGAATCGCAATACAGGACGATGATAACGGCATCATCGGGAAGCGTCGAGGGAACGTTGTCAAAGGATCGACTGCGAAATGGAATGCAAGGCGGATATGGTTTACGTGCTAACCAAAGCTTTGCAAAGGCGTCATTTGTAGCTCGACAAGCGGAGGCGTGTATAGTGTGCGGTCATGAAGAACATTTTATAGGAGCATGTAAGATGTTTGAAGCCATGAATCCATCGGAAAGAAAGGAAATTGTACTAAGGCCTCGATTGTGTTTTAAATGTCTTAAATCAAATCATCTCGCGGCTGCATGTAGCAGCCAAGTAAGTTGTGCTCAATGCCCTGCGAGGCATCATACACTACTCCATATGTTATTCTTCACTTCAACGAAGTCGGTCGTGTTTTTTTTGCGCTCTCGCTTTTTTCTCGTTTTTTATTTAATCCCGCATATAAAAATTCTTTTTCGTGGAATCTAGTGCTGAATTAATAAATTACGCAATCTATAAATTGTAATTTGTTCTTAAACACTTACTCAAAGCTATTATTACTTATTGCTTTATTTAATAACAAAACTCAAAGTTTTGTTGTTTTGTCTACATAGACTTTGATTTTGTGGAAACTCAGTTTAATAGTTATAAACTATTTAACGAATCACCGAAGCGGAAGAAGACTATCCCACGGGATTTCTCTCCCGATCCGCCGGCATCTATGCTTCTACGGGTTCCGGCATCGTCGAACGAACCCATAACTCCAAATGGTCAGCAACTGATATCGTTTAGGAGTCCAGTAGTGACTGCAGTTGCGGGGACGATTGACATTTCCCCTGGTAATAGTGCCCCGCAAAGTGACCCGATATCGGTTGTAGTTTCGGATGTGTCCCGGCGAATATCCACTCCCAGGGATATTCCCAATAAAGTAGTAACTAGAAGCCTCAGCAGTTCCAGCGCAAAATGTTGTTGCTGCGGTTGCGACTGGCGCATTGAGATCTCTTGTAGCCATTCCACCAAAAAAGCAAATCTTTGTTTCGCCGCTCGACCCCAATACTTCATCAGATGATGTCATAGCCCATATCCGGTCAAAAGTCTTGGCGCCAAACATTGTGGTGAAAAAGTTTAGTTTTCAATACACCCGTGACATCTCGTCATTTAAAATCAGTGTCCCACCAAATGTCTTTAACCAAATTTGTCACAAAGATTTTTGGCCGGAACATTTGGTTATAAAGGAGTATACGGCTAAGAAAAAGAAAAATCGGCCTCCGATTCGTCTGCCTAACACAACTAATCCTTCCCTACCCTCTGGCTCGTCAGTAGCTGGCGGGTCAAAAAACTAATTTCGTCCCTTATTCTGGCCTATCAGAATGTTAGAGGACTAAAATCTAAACTTTCTAAGCTTTTTGCAGATAGTCTATTTTTTGACTTTCATGTCTTGGTCTTTACAGAAACGTGGTTATAGCCAGACATTTCTGATGCCTCTGTTTTTCCCACAATATTTTCAACCTATAGATGCGATCGAATCTCCAAAAATGGTGGTGGAGTTTTGATTGCCGTAAATTCATCTCTTCCTTCAGAAATAGTTGTGCCACCTGCTGTTCTTGACATTGAATTTGTTAGTGTAAAAATTTGTTTGAAATAATATTCTGTATTTCTAACTTGCTCGTATATTCCACCGAATTCTGACATGACGGTATATGCTAGCCATTTAGAAGCTATTCGCTTTGTCTCTTCACTTCTTTCGGATGCAGGCATATTTATCATTCTGGGAGATTTTAATCTACCTGACGTTTCGTGGCTTCCATCAGGTGAGTCTTCCTTGTTGATGCCCTCCTCCTCACATTGCTTTGTTGACGGTCTCCTTGAGTTATCCCTAACCCAATTTAATCCTGTGCGTCGTAACAACCAACTTTGGACTTGACTATTGATCTACCTTTTCGGTTATCAAATGCTGGTACCAGTTCGACGTCTCGTACCCGTTGCTTTCGTAAAACTAACTTTTTCAAGCTCAATGAGCTAATTTTTGCCACAGACTGGTCTTATCTGTACTCCTGTAATGATATGAATGCTGCCATTTGTTTTTTCTATGATACTATGTTTTCGCTTTTTGATGCTTGTGTTCCACATGTGACCCATGTATTGTCTAACAAACCGCCATGGTTTACACGTGAGTTATCTAATTTGAAAAATGTGAAGTCTAGATATTATAGAAAGTTCAAAAAATCGGGTCGACCGTCTGATTTCTCTCTTTATGCTGTTGTTCGATCGAATTTTTCAGTGCTTAATACACTAAGCTATAAGGATTATATAAGGCGTTGTAAACTTCAGTTCTCCCGTGATCCTAAGCAATTTTATAACTTCGTTAACGCCAAACGAAAGGTGGCAGTGCACCCGTCCTATTTATGTTTTGAAAATAATAAAGCAAACGATGATCAGGCAATTGCCGATATGTTTGCTGATTTTTTCAAAACGATCTATTCCTTCAAAGATCATCGAGCTAACTTTTCATATCCCTATCAGTTGAAAAGGTCTAATTGCGTCTTTAATCCTGTGATCGATGAAGATTCGCTTCTCAGCGTGCTTACTTTAGTCAAGCCGGTGTACTCACTAGGACCTGATGGAATACCTGGTTGTGTACTCAGGTTTTGCGCTGAGACTTTGATTTCCCCAATTCTTAAGTTATTTACTTTGTCCGTTGAAACTTTCTCTTTCTCAACCATTTAGAAGGAATCTTTTATTGTTGCTTTAAATAAAAAAGGTAATAAATCCGTAGCTTCAAACTATAGGGGTATTTCCAAATTGTTTGCTATTCCGAAGGCATTTGAGAAAATTATAACTTCTCAACTGCAACATTTCTGTAGTTCTATTCTTTCATCTTCTCAACATGAGTTTATGAAACGTAGATCTACTACCACTAACCTTTTAGAGTTTACTTCTTTAGTGATCGAAGGATTCAGGAATGCATTGCAAACTGATGTCATTTATACTGACTTCAGTAAGGCTTTTGATTCTGTCAACTTGGGATTCCAAGCCTTTTGCTTAATTGGATTTCACAATATCTTAATAACCGTACACAAAAAATTTTATTTAACACTTATCTTTCGAAGACCATCAATGTGACCTCGGGGGTGCCATCTTGGACCATTGCTTTTTACGCTCTTCATTAATGACCTTCCGTCAGTTGTAACTCACTCTCGCGTGCTTATGTACGCTGATGATGTTAAACTTTGTATTAGTTTTAAAGACTTAAGTTCTCAACATCTGCTTCAAGTCGATCTTAACAACTTTCAAAATGGTGTGAAATTAAATTATTTTGGTTTTGAATTAATTGTGGAAGTCCAGGGAAGGTTTAAAAGGTGAGAAAATACTGAAAATTTGTCTAAATGACGGTAAATGCAGACTTTAAAGTTCAACAGATTTTTTCATCAGATTACCGTTGATATATAGGTCAAAATCGAAAATTATTTTAGACATTAATTTATGTAAATCTATATATATAAAAATCTATTGCTGATTGTTTGTCTCGCTAAAACTCGAGAACAGCTAAACCGATTCGGCTAATTTTGGTTTTGAATTAATTGTGGAAATCCAGGGAAGGTTTAAAAGGTGAGAAAAAATTCGAATAATTGAAGGGAAAATCCTGAAAACAGCATTTTTCTATTTCTCATACAAAAGTTTCGAACTAGCTTAAGTAAGTTAAGTAGGCGTGGCGTAGTATGTAGATAGTGACATTCCAAGTAATGTGCTTTTTTTTGTAATAGTGACTTTGATTAATTAAAAGTGACTTGGATTAAGTATATTGTTTACGATGCCGAGGAGAACACGACCTGACTTAGATCGTCGTAGTCGATTTAATGTGCGAAGAGCTACTTCACGTGCTGACCGCACTGATGACCAGAGAGAGACAGATCAAGAAAATAGTCGTATTGCTATGTCAGAATTGCGTTCTTTAGTGAGTGACAATGTAGGAGATAGGCTTAGAATGCAACGAGTTAGTGCACATCAAACACAACAACAGGAAGCTACACATAATGAAATTGAGCGAATCCGTTGACGCAGTGCTCCTGTGATTCTTGAACGAGCTCCATTCCACTATGATCCGGCAATTAATTTTTGTGCCGACAATTCGGTAACAATTGGAGAAATGAAAACAATTTGTAAATATTGTACCACGTTAAAATACACTGGTGAATCTACTGGATTATGTTGTGCTGAAGGCAAAGTAAATTTGCCACAATTGGTCCCACCACCAGATCCTTTACGCTCTTTAGTTTGTCGGATTGGAAATGATTCTAAGCACTTCTTGACCAACATTCAGAAATATAACAACTGTTTCCAGATGACATCATTTGGTGCTATACATATTATACAAGACAATTTCATGCCCACTTTCAACATTCAGAAATATAACAACTGTTTCCAGATGACATCATTTGGTGCTATACATATTATACAAGACAATTTCATGCCCACTTTCAAGGTATTATTTAAGAATATTTTTTATATTATTCAAGTTTGTACCAAGATACTACAGGTATGCAAATAGATTGTTTGGGATGAATGCACAATGGCCCATAAGGTGTCACTGGAGGCACTGGACAGAACGTTGAAAGATGTTCGTGACAACCAAAATATTTTCGGTGGGGCCATGATTCTGTTGTCAGGTGATTTTCGTCAGACTCTTCCAGTTATTCCCCGATCAACTGTTGCTGATGAACTAATTGCATGTGGCAGTACGTAAAGACACTCCACTTGACAACTAATATGCGAGTATTTTTGCAACAAGATGAAACTGCAAATGTGTTTGCTAATCAGTTGTTAGACATTGGAAATAATAAAGTTGCAGTGGACACCTCGACCGGATTCATCACATTACCTACAGATTTCTGTCGCATCACCGACTCAAAAGAAGAGCTTATTCAGTGAGTTTTCCCAGATATAGCGCAAAAGTTCAATAACCATAATTGGCTGGGTGAACAAGCAATACTAGCAGCGAAAAATAAAGATGTTGAGGATCTTAATGCGACCATTCAGAATTTTCTTCCAGGACAGTTGGTTGGTTTCCTTCAAATCAGTCGACACCGTAATGAACCAGGATGACGTAATTAACTATCCAACTGAGTTCTTAAATTCACTGGAATTGCCTGGATTACCACCTCACAATTTGCAGGTAAAAGTAGTATCAGTTGTCATGCTGGGTAATATTAATCAACCTCGACTATGCAATGGAACAAGACTGGCTGTGAAAAGACTGATGAATAACGTCATTGAGGCGACACCCATAAAATGAAAATAAAAGTTATAATTGCGACACACCAATCATATGTGGAGTAATTGTTATAATATGTAATTTACTATAACAAGTAATGAACATAAACTGTCCATTATGAGTAGGTTTTGTGCCACGTTTTCTATAAATCGACCATTTATGACTGAGGGTACCACTCTCGTAATAATTTTCGTATGTATTTTTAAAAATACCTTAAGACTTCATAATTTTATATAAATAAATAGACATTGCCGATATTAAATGTATTAAATCATATGAATATGAGATATTTACTTTTAATTCATTTAATATACCAACGCTCGACATCGCAACGACAATTTAATACATGAAAATTTCATTTAATATTCAATTTTCTAAAGTGTTATATTTTTGTTTAATATTTAATAAATATATTAAAACATTTAATATTGAGATATTTTAATTTATTTCATATAATTTATATATAAATATTTATTTTTATATTATTTTATATAATAAATATAATAATAACTATATAAAATTATTTTATAATGAGATATTTTAATTTATTTCATATAATTTATATATAAATATTTATTTTTATATTATTTTATATGCTCGAGAAGAAATTATATGACACCAGCCATATTTACATTAAATACAAGCCAATTTTTTTTAATGTGTTATATTTAAATTATAAATTATATTAAATATATTTAATTATTATGATATTTGTTGATAAATATGATACCATATGATATTTAGATATTCATTCCATATGAAATAAATAATATGCGGTTTCATTTAATTTATATAAGCTTTCTTAGGATATCTATTTAATATATTTATGTCTTATTCATTATTAAAAGATAATCAAACAAATCATTTCACAAACTATTAAAGGCCGACATTTGAGACCTATCTTGGTTGTTCTGTTTTATACACTTATCTATGTTCGGACTTAGTAAATTTTCGCCGTGTTGTTGAAATCACCAAAAATAGTGTAGTAGTTAGTAGTGAGCCCTTTTCCGTCAATTCCTTTTGATTTCAGTTTTTGCAATCATATAATATAATTCCCACTAAAGCGCATGTGAGAGAGCTACATATGTACACAATCATCAATTGCTTGCCGACGATTGAATATATCGGTTAGAGAACTAGATTGCCTTTCAAAATCCATATGAATTATGGGATATAGATATATTTGATGAAAAAGTGTTTATACTTTGTTTTCTTATATTTATATCTGATAAATATAATATTGTGTGCAGGCTTCACTACTTGGTGGTGCCTTTCCGTCAATTCCTTTTAATTTCAGTTTTTGCAATCTCATATATACTTCCCAATGAAGCAAGCAACTGAGAGAGCTAAATATGACAATTTTTTATTGTTAAAATATCCATATAGATTATGGAATATACATATTATTTAATGAAAAAGTGTATATACTTTGTTTTCTTATATTTATATCTGATAAATATAATATTGTCTGCTGGCCTCACTACTTGGTGGTGCCTTTCCGTCAATTCCTTTCAATTTCAGTTTTTGCAATCATATATACTTCCCAATGAAGCAACTGATAGAGCTATACAGGTAAGTAGTATGTACACTCAATTGTTGGCCAACAATTTGTATATGGTTAAAACTAGGGCGGCGGTGGTAGCTGACTAATATATTAAGTACAGCAACACCAATTATATTTTGTTATATATTTAATTCATATTAAATATTTATAATTTTGCAATATATTTTAAATCAATAATATAATTTTCATTAATATGATTATAAATAAATAATTTATATCATATCATTATTTTGGGCATTATTAGGATTTTCAAGAAATCCATTTTTTATATTCGCTGCTATTATAGTCGAATCATCAAGCAAAGGATAAGGTTCAGTGGATCGCAGTATGGCAGCTGCTCAACCACTTACAACACCTTGCCTGTTACAAAAGTCGTTTACAATTGATTCTAGGTTTTGTCATTGTATTAAATAATGTTTTATTAAGCAACTAGCGCGGCATCAGGTGATCAAAGATCCTCCCAATTTACTATGTCACAAATAACATTGGCATCACATCCATTGTGGTTTATAAAATAAACTTTTAATGGTTTAGAAGCCATACAATGCAAATTGCCACTTATTTATCATTGCAGTCCAGCACGGATACGACCTTAGAGGCGTACATACCACTGTTCGCTCAAACAAGTATTGTGCCATTGGTCCGTACCTGCGGTTCCTCTCGTACTACGCAGGAATGCTGTCGCAACAACGTTTTGTCATTAATAGGGTAAAACTAAACTATCTCACGACGGTCTAAACCCAGCACACGTTCCCTTGCATGGGTGAACAATCCAACGCTTGGTGAATTACTGAACACCGAGATCAAGTCAGCATTTGCCCTTTTGCTCTATGTGTGGTTTCTGTCTGGCCTTGGGACACCTCCGTTATTATTTGAGAGATGTACCGCCCCAGTCAAACTCCCTACCTGGCAATGTCCTTAATTGGATCATACCTGAGTAATTGGAGTTACACCAAAAATTTCAAATTGAAAATACATAAATGCATTCTCTCATTAAAGAATTTGTTTGCGATTATATAACAAACTCGTGATTCTTTGATCAAGAAGCTTGCATCAATATATCCGTATAATGGCTAGGAAATGATACACGTTCCATTTAATCAAGTAAGTAAGGAAACAATAAGAATAGTGGTATTTCATTGACGATATTAAACACAAGGAAAAATATCTTCCACTTATTCTACACCTCTTATGTCTCCTTACACTGCCAGATTAGAATCAAGCTCAAAAGGGTCTTCTTTTCCCGCTAATTATTCCAAGCCCGTACGCTTGGCTGTGGTTTTGTTAGATAGTAGATAGGGACAGTAGGAATCTCGTTAATCCATTCAAGCCCGTCACTAATTAGATGATGAGGCATTTGGCTATTAATTAATTAGTATTCTTAAAAATTTTAGGAAGAAAGTTCCAAAATTGGCTTTGTAAGTAAACTATCCGGGGAACAAATAACTATCATAAATGATAGAAACTCTATTTACCCAGAACGCGCACATAAACCATGTTATTGTTTCCCAATCAAGCCCGACTATCTTAATCTTCAGAGCCAATCCTTATCCCGAAGTTACGGATCTAATTTGCCGACTTCCCTTACCTACATTATTCTTACCCATTTAAAGTTTGAGAATAGGTTAAGATCGTTTCGACCCTAAGGCCTCTAATCATTCGCTTTACCAGATAAGATTATTTTATATAACATTTAAATGCACCAGCTATCCTGAGGGAAACTTCGGAAGGAACCAGCCTCTAGATGGTTCGACTGGTCTTTCGCCCCTATACTCAATTCTGACAATCGATTTGCAATCATGCTATTATATAATTTTGAAAAACTAACGCACTGTATTCATGTAAATCTATCAACACTTTATCAAATTAATGACATTTATTTTATGTTAAATTGCAAGCAAAATAATTTAAATAAACTGTAAGTCATATTTTATGATAAATTTGGTTTATATTAATAGATTAATTACAATTTTAATGATGAATTTTCCATAACGGATATTCAGGTTCATCTGGCTTAACCTCTAAGCAGTTTCACGTACTATTTAACTCTCTGTTCAGAGTTCTTTTCGACTTTCCCTCATGGTACTTGTTTACTATCGGTCTCCTGGTTATATTTAGTTTTAGATGGAGTTTAACACCCACTTAGTGCTGCACTATCAAGCAACGCAACTCTTTGGAAACACCATCTAAGAATGACTTAAATCATTAATTTCTCATACTAGAATATTGATGCTCCATACACTGCATCTCACATTTGACATAAAGACAAAGTGACTTAGTGCTGAACTATTTTCTTTTCGGTCGCCGCTACTAAGAAAATCCTTATTAGTTTCTTTTCCTCCCCTAATTAATATACTTAAATTAAGGGGGTAGTCCCATATGAGTTTAGGTTGTATATACACAAATCTATACATAGTTTAAAGCAAAGTCGCTTCCTGCGTCTGTCTGTTTGCATCGTGTGTACCTAGCTTAAGAACACAAAACAAAAATTTCTGTCTCTCTCACACACCGCGTGGTGGTTGAATTTTTGCATATGTATGTGTGTGCGTGAGCATTAAAATACATTTAATTTCTATCAAATATGATTATTGTTTGTAACCTTAATAATTATCCGATCTTGTTCAAACTTGGTGTAGGGTGTATGGGTAAAAAATGAATTTAGATGCAACAACAAAAAAAACAATAATTTTATATATATCTTATTTGGTGCCGCGCGGATTCGAACTCGGGTCTTTTGTGTTTGTACGGCAGATTTCTTGGAATTTGTTTTTGTTATTGCTTATTTTACTCGAGGTACCTTAACGTTTTAGTTAAGGTACCTCGCTCGTATATTTCACTTGAAATATACTTGCTCGTATATTTCACCGAATTCTGACATGACGGTATATTCTAGCCATTTAGAAGCTATTCGCTTTGTCTCTTCACTTCTTTCGGATGCAGACATATTTATGGTTCTGGGATATTTTAACCTACCTGACGTTTCATGGCTTCCATCAGGTGAGTCTTCCTTGTCGATGCCCTCCTCCTCACATTGCTTCGTTGACTGTCTCCTTGAGTTATCCCTAACCCAAGTTAATCCTGTGCGTAACAAAGACGAGAGATCACTAGATCTTATATTTATGTTAGATTCTTCTAACTGTACTGTTGCGAGGATTGATCCCTTAGTGGTCCCCGAAGACAGTTTCCATCCAACTTTGGACTTAACTATTGATCTACCTTTTCGGTTATCAAATGCTGGTACCAGTTCGACGTCTCGTACCCGCTGCTTTCGTAAAACCAACTTTTTCAAGCTCAATGAGCTAATTCTTGCCACAGACTGGTCTTATCTGTACTCCTGTAATCATATGATTGCTACCATTTTTTTTTCTATGATACTATGTTTTCGAATTTTGATGCTTGTGTTCCACGTGTGACCCATGTATTGTCTAACAAACCGCCATGGTTTACACGTGAGTTAACTAATTTGAAAAATGTGAAGTCTAGATATTATAGAAAGTTCAAAAAATCGGGTCGACCGTCTGATTTCTCTCTTTATGCTGTTGTTCGATCGAATTTTTCAGTGCTTAATACACTAAGCTATAAGGATTATATAAGGCGTTGTAAACTTCAGTTCTCCCGTGATCCTAAGCAATTTTATAACTTCGTTAACGCCAAACGAAAGGTGGCAGTGCACCCGTCCTAATTATGTTTTGAAAATAATAAAGCAAACGATGATCAGGCCATTGCCGATTTGCTGATTTTTTCAAAACGATCTATTCCTCCAAAGATCATCGAGCTAACTTTTCATATCCCTATCAGTTGAAAAGGTCTAATTGCGTCTTTAATCCTGTGATCGATGAAGATTCGCTTCTCAGCGTGCTTACTTTAGTTGTTGGCGTAGCATCGCGCGCCGGGTACAGCTAGTCTATATATATAAAAATCTATTGCTGTTTGTTAGTCTCGCTAAAACTCGAGAACAGCTAAACCGATTCGGCTGATTTTGGTTTTGAATTAATTGTGGAAGTCCAGGGAAGGTTTAAAAAGTGAGAAAATACTGAAACTTTGTCTAAATGACGGTAAATGCAGACTTTAAAGTTCAACAGATTTTTTCTTCAGATTACCGTTGATATATAGGTCAAAATCGAAAATTATTTTAGACATTAATTTATGTAAATCTATATATATAAAAATCTATTGCTAATTATTTGTCTCGCTAAAACTCGAGAACAGCTAAACCGATTCGGCTAATTTTGGTTATGAATTAATTGTGGAAGTCCATGGAAGGTTTAAAAGGTGAGAAAATACTGAAAATTTGTCTAAATGACGGTAAATGCAGACTTTCAAGTTCAACAGATTTTTTCATCAGATTACCGTTGATATATAGGTCAAAATCGAAAATTATTTTAGACATTAATTTATGTAAATCTATATATATAAAAATCTATTGCTGATTGTTTGTCTCGCTAAAACTCGAGAACAGCTTAACCGATTCGGCTAATTTTAGTTTTGAATTAATTGTGGAAGTCCAGGGAAGGTTTAAAAGGTGAGAAAAATTCGAATAATTGAAGGGAAAATCCTGAATACAGCATTTTTCTATTTCTCATACAAAAGTTTCGAACTAGCTTAAGTAAGTTAAGTAGTATGTAGATAGTGACATTCCAAGTAATGTGCTTTTTTTTGTAATAGTGACTTTGATTAAGTATATTGTTTACGATGCCGAGGAGAACACGACCTGACTTAGGTCGACAAATCGGTAACAATTGGAAAAATGAAAACAATTTGTAAATATTGTAAGGCGTTAAAATACACTGGTGAATCTACTGGATTATGTTGTGCTGAAGGCAAAGTAAAATTGCCACTATTGGTCCCACCACCAGATCCTTTACGCTCTTTAGTTTCTGAGATTGGAAATGATTCTAAGCACTTTTTGACCAACATTCAGAAATATAACAACTGTTTCCAGATGACATCTTTTGGTGCTACACATATTATACAAGACAGTTTCATGCCCACTTTTAAGGTATTTTCTATATATATAAAAATCAATTGCTGTTCGTAAGTCTCGCTAAAACTCGAGAACAGCTGAACCGATTCGGCTAAAAATTACATACATATGCAAAAATTCTTCACCACGCGCTGTGTGAGAGAAATTGAAAGAGCGAGATGCCATGCGTTTGCTATATATGTCGAACTACCTTAAGTAAGTTAAGTAAGTAGTATGTAGAGTTCAGTCGCGCGATGGCTCGATGTTTGGTGGTGGTTCAATTCGCGGTGAAGACGGTGGTGTGAAAGCTTTTATGATGTGTTTCTTCTTTTTTTTTTTTTTTTTTTTTTTTGATTTTGTTGAACATTTATACCAATTATTTAAAAATTAAAAAATAAAACTGCAAGGGTATACAAACTTAGGTAAGGCCGAAGTTAGCTTCTTTAATATTTTTAATTACTTTGGTGATCCTTTGTGATAGTGACATTCCAAGTAATATGCTCTTTTTTTTGTGATAGTGAAACTTTACTGCTAAATTAGCGGGAAATACAAATTCAAATTCGCGTGCGCGTTGGTGGATCTAATATCGCGTTCTGAAACTCAACAAAAGTGAAAGTGAATCGCAAACGCGACAAAATGGCATAGTCTCAAAATACATAGTACATAAATAGTGGTCGGCTTCGAGAAACTCAATTTTAGCTAACTTCAGTTGTTAATCTGTCCGATTATTTTTCTAATTACTTTGGTGATCCTTTTTGATAGTGACATATAATATGCATGCACGACTGTTATGTTTGGAACGAGCTGCGCACCTTACTTAGCTATGCGTAAGGACGGGATCTTCTAGAAAAGCGTTTAATTCCGCATAGCTGGGCTGACGAATCGTTACATACGGAATCTCATCTGGAGGCCAGACTGGATTCGTTGGAAGAAGTTCACGCAGTCTTCAAACGAAATCATCAGCAGCTTTCGCGAGAACGAGAAAACGACCAGCTTAAGGCAAAATATTTCGATGCAGAAATATGGGATTTATTTGAATAAACTTACGTCATGGGTGTGGCAGATATTCGCAACGAATTGCATCGACAGAAGGAAAGCAGATTACCAGCATCCGCAGCATTTAATGATTCCTGCACGCATCAGACTGTCCATCAGCCGCTTATACCGGTAGTTGAGGAAGTGAAGCTGCCAACAATTAAACTGCCAGTTTATAGCGGGAAGTTCATGGATTGGCCGGCGTTCGAGGAGGTGTTCTTGGCGCGCGTCCATCATTGCGAGAAGATAACGGATCTTCATCGCTTTCATTATCTCAAGGATTCATTATCAAAGGAAGCTGCTAAGGATATTGAACATTTAACTTTGGTTGCGTCGAATTACCAAATACCATGGGGAATGCTCATAAACTTGTATGACAACAACGATTATTGTTTTTACACTACATGGATGTATTTGAGCAGCAATTATCAGTGAAATTAGGGGATGTCGCTTCGCTGAGACGATTTGTTTAAACTTGCCGCTCATGTGTAAATTCATTGAAGAAGACTGGCATCGATACGCGATACCAGTCAGAAGTTTTGGTCTACTATATGATGTAGAAATTACCTGCCCAATTGAGAGTCAACTGGGAGCCATCGTTTGAAGAACTTTTTAAATATCTCGAATCGCAATACAGGACGATGATAACGGCATCATCGGGAAGCGTCGAGGGAACGTTGTCAAAGGATCGACTGCGAAATGGAAAGCAAGGCGGATATGGTTTACGTGCTAACCAAAGCTTTGCAAAGGCGTCATTTGTAGCTCGACATTTTATAGGAGCATGTAAGATTTTTCAAGCCATGAATCCATCGGAAAGAAAGGAAATTGCACTAAGGCATCGATTGTATTTTAAATGTCTTAAATCAAATCATCTCGCGGCTGCATGTGGTAGCCAAGTAAGTTGTGCTTAATGCCCTGCGAGGCATCATACACTACTCCATATGTTAAGATCGGGGAATCAGGATGCGACTATGTCAGGCGCCCCAAATAAATTTGGAGGCAGGGTTCCGGCAGTATCATCAAATTTAATAAATAAAAATCGGGAAACGGTACCTCTCACAAGACAGGAGGTTTTGTTACCAACAGCAATTGTGCTGGTTAAGTCGAAGGAGGGGCAGACTCTACAATTTCGAGCCTTTTTGGATCAAGGATCACAGGCATCGTTTATATCAGAGAGTGCAGCCCAACAATTACGTCTTTGGCGAAGAAAGACTTACATAAAAATCCATGGATTAGCAGACGCCAAAATAACCGAAGCGTCGACAGGAGTGGAATTGGTCATTGGGTCGGTATACATACGACTAACAGGTAAAACACAAGGTATTTGCATACGTGTTGCCCAAGGTAAGCCAAAATATGCCATATAGGCGTATACCAGCCGAGCGCTGGCCTCATTTTAAGGACTTGCGGCTGGCCAATCCTAATTTCTATATTCCACAAGGTATTGACATTTTACTCGGCAGTGATATTTACGACGATCTGATGCAAGGAGTTGTAGGTAAAGGAAATGCTGGAACACCATTTGCACAAAATACTCATTTGGGCTACATTGTCTCAGGGAAAATTAATGAACGGACGGTTTTATTATCATCTCACACTGTGAAGGTAGTATGGAACAACAATTCGAATGAGGAGCTCGATAAGATGTTGTGCAAATTCTGGGAGCTGGAGCAGTTCGACGAGGGATCGAGAGGACTCTCGGCACAGGATAGTTGCTGTGAGGAATGCTTTGAAAAGGTTATGTTCTCTGACCCGGCGCTTAGACGCAGATAATCAGTTAAAGGAAGCGTATTTTAATACCATTTATGAATATTTATGTCTAGGTCAAATGGAACTCGTCGCACAATGTGAACAGTCCCCAAGGGCCATTGGGGGGAGTTCAACATTGTTTGTCTTCATCAACTGCAAAGGTCCGAGTTGTCTTTGACGGGTCGAGCAAGACGAGTAATGGGAAATCGTTAAATGACATTAGCGATTGGACCCAAGCTACATGTGCAGCTAAAGGCAGTTATTCTCAATTGGCCTGGATTACAGTGTGTATTTTTGGCTGATGTAGAAAAAATGTACAGATGTATAAATATGAGGAAATCGAGGAATATGCATGTACGACTGTTATGTTTGGAACGAGCTGCGCACCTTACTTAGCTATGCGTGTAATGCAACAACTGGCCATAGATGAACAAGAGAATTTTCCATTGGCCGTAGATGTGGTGAAACATCAAATGTATGTCGATGACATTTTGTCTGGAGGAAATAGTATTGCCGAAGCGAAGGCAAGTCCTAATTCCTATTGTCATAACTGCAAAAATGTTTATGAAGCGATTATGGAAGGAAAAGATCGGCTGGGATGAAACACTGCCAGTAAGCATTGAAAAGGAATGGAAGAAATATTTAATAGAGCTTCCCAATATTACAAGAATATGTATACCACGACACATTAGTTTGGGATCACAAGATGGAGCAGCGGACTTACACATATTTTGCGATGCCTCTTCACGAGCCTATAGTGCAATCTTTATGCAGAGTTGCTCTTGTCCAAGGGAAAGGTTTTGCCGGTGAAGCCACAGCTAAACTATGTACAGCGCTTGTAGCAGTAAAGGTTTACTCGTACTTGAAACAGAATTTGCGGCTAAATATAAATTTTTCAAATACTATTTTTTGGTCAGATTCTATGATAATAATTAGGTGGATCCGCGGACGAGCTGCCAACTTGAAAGTATTTGTGTCAAATCGGATAAATAAAATTTTGGAAATTTCAAATGCGGAGTAATGGAGAATTTTTTCGTCGAAGGATAATCCTGCCGATTATCTAAGTCGGGGTGTCAATGCCCACAATGGTTACAAGAAGATGAGCGCGGATGGCCCTGCAATGTTGTCAATCAGCAGGCACTTTTGGATGTGCACACGGAGCAGGAACGGATTAGATGTCACAAAATACAACTGAAGGAGATGCAGAGTGCAACCTTCGTTGATCAATATTCATCTTATACACGATTGCTGCGTGTTATAGCGTATGTAAAACGCTGACTGAAGTGGGAATATAGACGACCTGATATCAGAAGTGCTGAACTAAAGGAAAGTCTTAGAGAACTTGTTCGAATGATGCAACGAGACTGTTTTCCATCGGAATGGAGATTATAGCTTAAGGAGTCGCAATTGGCAAGGATAGCATTCTATTGCCACTTAATCCATATTTTGACTCAAAACATTGTCTTCTACGTCTGGGTGGCTGACTACGAGATTCCTTATTACCATTCAATGAAAGGCATCCTTATATTTTACCCTATAAACATCCGTTTACAGAGCTTGTTGTTAACCCACATTACCCGAGTGGGTATTTAAATACCCAAGAAAACTCTGAAACTTAAAAAATTATTCCTCGAATTAGGAAAAAGATATCGCAATAATTTTTTTTTACGGTTAAAGAAGAAGGATAAAAAAGAAAAATAAAACCGTAAAAATTTTCCTGGGGTTCCCTTTTTTTTTATCAGTTAAAGTTCCGATTTTTTTCTGGTTGGAAAATGCTGAGGAAATGCGCTTCCAATTATTGGAAAATGGGGCCAATTGAAAGTTTTTACTTTTTCCATATGGCCTAAAGGTTCTTTATGGAATAAAGACAAAAAAGCAAACAAAAAGGATCAAACCTGGTCGTGACACGAGATATTTTGAAAATGGGTATTTAAATACCCAACAGGCCATAATGTGTAGAAAAAACTAATACTTCTATCTTCATCCACGAGGATTGACGTGTTTTTCTGTGCTCCTGCATAATTTCTTTTATTTCGGTTTTAAACTCACCGCGCCTGCCTAAAAATTCAGCTAATAATTTAGCAATAACTATGGACATTATTCTGTCATTTAAGTTTTTGTCATTGCGCTTTTTCTTTATATTAACTATGAAAAAACAACAAAACTTTTTACAGCAGTGTTATTGTTTTTGTTATTCTTTGCTCTTGCGTTTGTACCTTCTACCGCTTTAAAACCGCTCTCGCGCTCTCGCCAACGCATTGTTGTTGCATGTGCAGTGCTGTTGGCTCTCCCGCTCTCTTTTTTCTAATTTCTTTTATTCGCGCTCGGTTCTATCTCTGTCTCGCGTACAAGTGATACGTGTATTTGTGTAGTGCTTGGTTCTCTTAGTTCTTGCACTAATTTTCTCTGAGAGTTTGACCCCTGTGTCGAATTTGCTTAATAAATCTGAGTGAGTTTTTTTCTTTGGCCTTTTTGATATTTTATTTTTTTATAAAATTTTTGAGTTGTAATTAAATTTAAAAATGTCTGCCTGCTCAAGCAAAAAGTGTTTCAACCCTCCTTCACCCCATAACGCGTTTCTTTCCTGTTGGCTGTGTGACAATGTCATGCACGTTAAATGTGCTGGCTACACGGCCAGGGTAAGGGATTGTTTGGAGCAAAAAGGGGGGCTCAAATGGGGTTGTGACTCATGCCGAGAGGTTGAGATCGAAATGAGGGTGTTTATGAGGCAAACCATGGATAGATTGAAGAAATTGTCATCCGGTTTTCGTAAACTCTGCGATGCTGTGGAGAGCGAATTTAGCAGCTATAAGCTGTTAAATGAGTCTCCAAAGCGTAAGAAAACTAGTATGAGGAATCTGTCCTTGCAATCCCGTCTCGGCCGTAGTTCCACAATCTACTTCACTGCTCACTGTGACAAATCCTCCGCAGCTTATTTCGTTTACCACCCCCATTTCTCAAGGTGGTCGCAAGGACGAGGCTATCTCCGCTTTCCAGGAAATGGTCTCTCTTTGCAGACGAATAAAGCTGTAGTTTCCGAAAAGTCCGGGCAATTATCAATAACTGTTGATATTGCCGATAGTAGTCCAGTTGGAGGTGCAATACCGGACACGCAGGCGGATTCAATCGCCGTCGCTGACGCCGCGGTTGATTTGCGGCCTGGTTCCTATAAGCCTTTAACTGGAGTTCCACCTAAGAAACATATATTTGTTTCAAGGCTTGATCCCGAACATTCGTCGGATGATGTCTTAGCTTTTATTAAGACAAAAATTCAAGCTCATCACTATAATGCTAAAATAGCGGTGGAAAAATTTAAATTTAAATATTCCAGGGAGATATCCTCCTTTAAAATAAGTGTCCCAGTTGAACTGTTTGACAGTATATGTCATAGCAGTTTTTGGCCGGATCACATTTTAGTAAAAGAATACACGGCCAAAAATAAAACTCGAGATCCGGTAAGGCTTTCTACTATCCCATCTAACTCCTCATCTTCCGGAATATCAGCATCGGCTGGTGTTCCAAAAAACTAATCTCGTCCCTTCATCCGTCCTGTCAGAATGTGAGAGGACTTAAATCTAAGCTTCCTAGACTCTATTTAGATAGTCTAGCATTTGAATTTAAAATTTTAGTGTTTACTGAGATATGGTTAAAACCCGATATTAACGATGCATCTGTTCTTTCCGCAAAATTTTCAATTTTTTGATGTGATCGGACTTCTCGTGTAGGCGGAGGAGTTCTGATTGCAGTTGACTCGGCCTTAACTTCTGACCAAATTTATTCACCGGACATTCTGGAGATTGAGTTTGTTAGTGTTAAGGTCAGATTCAAGTCTTTCTCTGTCTACATTACTTGTTCTTATATTTTTCTACCAAAAATAAATTATTTGCATTGGGCATCCAATGAGTTTGATTTGAGCGAATTCAGCAGCTATAAGCTGTTAAATGAGTCTCCTAAGCGTAAGAAAAGCAGTATGCGCAATTTGTCCCTGCATTTGCCTGTGCCCAATCCCGTCTCGGCCGTGGTTCCACAATCTCCTTCACTGCTCACTGTGACAAATCCTGAGGCTATCTCCGTCTCTCCCGAAAATGGTCTCTCTCTCTTACCGAAGAATAATGCTGTAGTTTCCGAAAAGTCCGGGAAATTATCAATAACTGTTGATATTGCCGCTAGTAGTCCAGTTGGAGGTGCAATACCGGACACGCAGGCGGATTCAATCGCGGTCGCTGACGCTGCGGTTGATTTGCGGCCTGGTTCCTATAAGCCTTTAACTGGAGTTTCCACCTAAGAAACATATATTTGTTTCAAGGGTTGATCCCGAACATTCGTCGGATGATGTCTTAGCTTTTATTAAAACAAAAATTCAAGCTCATCACTATAAAGCTAAAATAGCGGTGGAAAAATTTAAATTTAAATATTCGAGGGAGATATCTTCCTTTAAAATAAGTGTCCCAGTTGAACTGTTTGACAGTATATGTCATTTGATCACATGATCACATTTTAGTAAAAGAATGCACGGCCAAAAAGAAAACTCTAGATCCGGTGAGGCTTTCTATCCCATCTAATTCCTCATCTTCCGGAATATCAGCATCGGCTGGTGTTCCAAAAAACTAATCTCGTGCCTTCATCTGGCCTATCAGAACGTGAGAGGACTTAAATCTAAGCTTCATAGACTCTATTTAGATAGTCTAGCATTTGAATTTAAAATTTTAGTGTTTACTGAGACACGGCTAAAACCCGATATTAACGAAGCATCGGTTTTTTCCGCAAAATTTCCAATTTTTAGATGTGATCGGACTTCTTGTGTAGGCGGAGGAGTTCTGATTGCAGTTGACTCGGCCTTAACTTCTGACCAAATTCATTCACCGGACATTCTGGAGATTGAGTTTGTTAGTGTTAAGGTCAGATTCAAGTCTTTCTCTGTGTACATTACTTGTTCTTACATCCCGCCACAATCCGACATGGCGGTGTACGCAAAACATTTAGATTCTATTATTCGATATATTTCTTCATTGCTTTCTGATAGTGATATCTTAATCGTCTTTGGTGACTTTAATTTACCAGAAATAGCATAATCTCAATCTGATGAATCTACTTTGTTGCTTCCTTCTAAATCTCACTGCTTCATTGATGGCCTTTTTGAGTTATCATTAGCTCAAATAAACCCTGTGCGAAATAACATAGGCAGATCTTTAGATCTGATATTTGTGTTGGATTCCACCAACTGTGCAGTTACTAGAACCGACCCTTCTAGTCTTGCTTAAAGACAATTTTCATCCTACTTTGGATTTATATGTAGATCTGTCGTTTCGTGCACCGATTGTTGGTGTCAGTTCTATGATTAAATCTCGTAATTTTCGCAAGACTAACTTTGTTAAACTGAATGAGCTTCTTCTGAGAACTGACTGGTCATCCTTATACAGTTGCTCAGACATGGATCTTGCTATCTCGTTGTTTTATGATACTCTTGGTTCGCTTTTTAAGGTTTGTGTCCCACTGAGGACTCCAGTGTCGTCTCACCGACCTCTCCAACTTGAGCTATCCAACTTGAAAAATGTCAAATCCAGATATTATAAGAAATACAAGAAATCGGGACGTTCTTCAGACTTTGCTCTTTACGCAGTTGCTCGTTCTAATTTTATGTTGCTTAAAAAGCACTGCTATAATAATTACCTCAAACGTTGTAAGCTTGAGTTTTCCCGTGATCCTAAACAGTTTTATAGCTTTGTGAATTCTAAACGTAAGATGGTTGTCCACCCATCAATGTTATCGTTTGAAAATAATATAGCGGACTCTCCGAGCGAATCTTCCGTATCCTTATCAGATAAAAATATCAAATTGTATTTGTCGTCCTTCGATCGATGAAAGTTCGCTTCTTAGCGTGCTTAATTTAGTAAAACCTGTGTACACACCTGGTCCTGATGGAGTACCTGGTTGTGTACTCAGATTTTGTGCAGAGGCTTCAAAAACTTTTTTTGTTGTCCGTTAAATCTTGTCATTTCCCGTCTATATGGAAGGAATCTTATATAATTCCCCTTCATAAGAACGGTAAAAAGTCTGACGCGTTTAATTATAGGGGTATTTCTAAATTGTTCGCCATCCCTAAAGCCTTTGAAAAGTTAATTACTTCTCAACTGCAACATTTTTGTACATCTATTATTTCACCATCTCAACATGGGTTTGTAAAACGTAAATCTACTACCACTAACCTATTAGAATGCAAGACAAACTGATGTCATTTACACTTTTCTTTTAAAATGAAACAAAATTGGCTTCGGGGGTGCCTCAGGGTAGTCATCTGGGACCACTGCTATTGTAATTATGGAAAGGTTCTTTATGACGCGAGTGGAACGCGGCGCCAAATAGTAGGCGACTTTAGAGTAAGGAGGCAAGCCGATAGTTTGGTTACTTCGCAGTTGGATGCGATTAGGCTGACTGACCTCGTAGGGTCAAGGCCGCTTTATTTATACTGTTTCTTATGGTCTAGTTTACATGGATTGCTTATGCTACAAAATAGTTTAATAAGGCGAGTATGCTTGCCTTGCATTCTAGTGTGTGGAATAGTTTAATTTGATGACAACGCATATGCACTTGCATTGCATGCCTTCTTAAGTGGTTAAGAGATGTAGCGACCTTTATATACACTATATGATCACTACACCTCCCTTTTTCTTAGAATGAATTTACATCTAAATTTATTTTCTAATAGTGTATATAAAGTGTAACATTTATTTCTTATTTCTAACAATTTGTATTAAGTATAAATATAAAATTTTTTTTTTTTCTTATTATATATATATTTTCTTTTCCACGTAACGTATGTAGTTGAGTATTTTAGTTATTATATTTTATTAATGTGCAGTTGTTATTACTATCTATATTGATTACTTGAAATGGACCTTTAAACTTATTTTCTAACTTATGGCTGGCGCTATTAGCTAACAAAACTAAATCTCCTACTGCTATTTTTATTTTGTTTACTGTCTTATCATATTAATTTTTATTTCTTTCCTTCAGTTTTTCTATCATAATCTTAGCTCTGTTTTGTGAAACCTGTAATCTATATTTAATTTCCTTATCATAAGCTTCTATATTATATACTGGATCTATTTCATTATTTAATAAAAATTTATAAGTAGTCAGTGTTTTACCGAACACTAGTTCAAATGGACAATAGTCATGAACTGTGGATGGGGTCGTATTGTAACTATACGCGTAGTATGTTAACCATTGATCCCAATCATTCCTCCCTGTTGAAATATAAGTTCTGAGGGGTACTCGTTAAATGTTCTGTGGTTCCTCTCTATAGATCCTAATGTCTGGTGATGGTATGCAGTTGATGTCATGTTTTCAATTTGTAATAGTTTGTAGAGTTCGTCAGATACCTGATTCTTATATTCTGTTCCCATGTCAGTAATAATTTTCCTCATGGGTCCATAGATAAGTATGATGTTTTCGAAAATAGCTCTAGCAATATCCTTAGCGCTTTTAGATAATACTGGTGCTACTATCAAGTATTTGGTTAAATCGCATACTGCAGATACTGCGTATTCAAACCCATTGTATGTCTTTGGTAATGGACCTATTGTATCTATCAATACTACGTTTTGTGGCGTTGGAGTTATGATCATAGGCTGTTTTGTCTTGATTCGTGATTTATTTAGTTGGCATTTTTCGCATTTCATAACGTATTTTGCAACGTCTTGTCGTAATTTTTTCCAACTATAGTACATTTTGATTTTTCCGATTAATCTTGTTATTCCTGGGTGGCCACCAAAAATTGGATCATCGTGGAACTTTTTAATAATGTCCATTTTTTCTTCGTCATTTTTAATTATTTGTAACCTAGGTGTGAGTGCTATTCTTACTATTTTCATATTGGATCCTTTGTTCTTGAAGTCTATTATACTGCAGTTATTAAATATTCTGTCATTCAATGACAGTTGGTACCTTTTGATGCCTGAATCGTCAGCTAATTTTTCAAGCTGCGAAAAGAATAGTCCTAAGTCTATTGTTTCTTTACCGATCTGACATACTGTGCCTATATATTGCTGTCCTAGGTTTATAGTGATTTCGTCATTTACTGTACGAATTCTGGCACGTTTCTTGACTTCTTTTGACTGAGACGTCTCAGTGATAGCTAACTCATATGACGGTATTTTCTTTATTTCTTTTGGAATGTTTCTTTCTATTTTCTTTATTTCTTTGTTTTCTTTGCTTGTTGGCGTGTTGTAACCTTGTAAATTGCATTAGTATGTTGAATTATGTTTTTAATGTCTTTAAAGTCAATTCTTGATAAAGCGTCTGCTGTGTAATTTTCTTTTCCCCTTAGATACTCTACTGTGAAGTCATATTCTTCTAGATCTAATCTCATTCGTGTTAATTTTGAGGATGGGTTTTTACTAAAAATTTTCTACCGTATATGTAAGGTCTGAAATATGTTATTGTTCAGTGGATCGCCGCTAATTCCTGTTCTATTGGTGATTTATTACTTTCTCGCTTTATAAATGATCGTGATGCTTAAGCTGAAGACAATTGTATGCCATTGTATTCCTGGCACCGCACCACATGCTAATTTACTTGCATCAGTGGTGATGCAGAATTCTTTTTCAAAATCGGGATATTGTAAGATTAATGGGCTTAGTAAAGATTTCTTAAAGTACTGAAATGATTTTTCACAATCCTCGTTCCATTGGAAGGTGACTCCTTGACTTCCTTGAATATTCAGCAAAATTTGGAACGAACCTTCTGTAATAATTACAGGATGCAACAAATCTTTTCACCTCTTGTTCGTTTTTTGGTTGTGGGTAATTTATTATGATTTGAAATTTACTATCATCTGGCAATATGCCAGAGTCGGTGCATTTGTGTCCAAGATATGTCACTTCGTGATAAAAAAAAAATGAACACTTGTCTGGATGCACTTTTAGATTGTATTTTCGGCAAGTCTGAAAAACACCTTTAAGATTTTTCAACATGTGTTTTTCTGAATAACCCAGTACAACTAAATCATCCATATATAAAAATGCTTGGGACGGTTCAAGTCCCGAAAAACCTATTGTCATCATTCTTTGGAATGAGTTGGGTGCTATTTTTAGACCAAATGGTAATTTTTTGAATCTGTATGATCCCTTATCAGTTGAGAAAGAAGTTAAATCTGTTGATTCTTCTTCTAACTCTATTTGGTGAAATCCTGATGTAAGATCTAAACATAAAAAATATTTGGCTCTACCTAAGTGATCTAAAATATCGTCTATTCTCGGCAAAGGAAATTTATCTGCGACCAATTTCTTATTTAGATTTCTATAATGTACCACTATTCTCCATCTTTTATTCTCATTCCCTGGTAATGATTTTTTGGGTACTAACAGTATCGGACTGTTGTACTCCGAAGCTGAGGGTTCAATTATATCAATAGTTTCAATAGTTTGTCAACTTGTTCCTTTACTTCTATTTTATGTGTCTCTGGGAATCTATAGTTCTTGATGTAGGTTGACTCGTCTGTTTTAAGTCTTAATTTTTGTCTGTAGAAATTATTTGTTGTTATTCTTTCCCTTTCCAGTGCAAAGATATCTGTATATTCTGAACATAATTTAGTCATTGTTGTTTTTACTCTGTCTGGGAAATTTCTTTGCAATCTTTCTAGTTTTTCTCTGTTATTTATTTCTTTTTGACTTTGTTCCATATCCTGGATTATTTCGTAATCATCTAAATTTTCTGTTTTGATCGAATCTGGTCGTATTATGATGTCATTACTGGAAGTGTTTATAAATCGGACAAATGCCTTTTTGCTAGTTGTTATTGTATTTGCTATGAATACTCCTTCATGAATTTCTTGATTTGGTATGAGTATATCGGACGATTTACTATTTATATTTATTTGTCTGATTGATTCAGCTCGTACTGGTATAACTATTGCGTTTAATGTCGATGCATTATTCATTGGAATGGCTAGATTTTCGTGGTACTCGTTAGCTCTTAGTACTAACCAACCCTTGTCCTTAGTATAGTCAAGGATACAGTTATATTTTTTGAAAAAATCTAAACCTAATGTTCCATCCGTTGGTATTGGATATGAATTGTCGACTATGTAAAAATGATGTTTTACTAATATGTTGTCTAATTTCAATTCTAGCTAATGATGTCCTATTGTCCGTATTGAGCCTGTTCCTATGCCGTTGAGACTGAGATTATTTTGTGTTTTGAATCGCGTTGTTCCTACCTTTCTGATTTTAATTATGGAGACATTAAAAATGAAGCTACTTTGGAATCATGGTTTAGATAGCTCGAAATGAAACATCCCATGGTAAGGTTAATAATGGCTGCTTTGACTTCACATTGTTTTTCTTTATTTAAATATCTAGGGGAATCTCTGAGTTTTCAGGTGCCGTTATGGCTCGTATATTTCTATCTTCGGTATTGCCGCGGTTGTTTCTTTTCTGGTTATTATTGTAGTTTCTGTTGTTGCTATTGTTGCCTCTATTTGAGTTTCCTCTCCTGTTATAATTTTGATTGGTATTATTATTATTTCTGTTTCCTCGATAACCGCCTCTATAATTATTGTTATTATTTCTGCCTCTATTGTTATAATTTGTTTTGCCACGTCCACGATACGTTCCGCGATTATTGTATCCACCGTATTAGTAGATCGCGCCTCGCTCGGGTTGTACTTCGTCTGTTGCCTCAATGAACGCGGTCATTGTTTTTTCTAGAGTCTTGTGAGGTATCGATCGGAACACTGTCCGTGTTTCCTTATCTTGGGTGTTGTCCATCATGCTTTTTACAGTCCAACTGACTGTGTATTTTTCTGCCTTGCCCGAGGGGATACCATCGGTGATGTATGCCCTTTTTAAAGCTTGTGCGAGCTTCATTACTTCTGTCGTGTAGTCTAATGCCGATTTATTAGCTTGTTTCACTCTTTGTATCTTGGCATTGAGACTATCTATTGAGTCTTCTTTACTTTCTTTTAAAGTGTTTCTATTATTTCACTTATTGTGTTTATTTCTGATACTGCGACGACTATTTCTCCGCTAAGCCGAGTTTTTATGAATCTGACCGCTGTCGCCTAATTATCTCCTTTTATTTCGTCTATGGCCTCTAGTGCTATCAATACACTGGATAGCTTGGCCAGGTTTCCGTCATATTCTGCTACCATAAGCTTGGCAGCTGTACTAATTATTGCCTCTTTCGACATTATGGGAGGTATGTATGGATTTTCTATATATGAGTTTTCTAAGTCAGTGTCCGTACTGTCACTATCTTCGTCTGTTTCGCCAAGATCAAGTTTTAATCTAAGTATTTTTATTCTGTGTTTTGGTAGTGCTCTATTTGCTCTGTCACTGCAATCCTCATAAAATGCTATTGCTGCTACTTGATGTGCCTGAGGTAGGTCTTTTCTAAAGGTCTTCCTTATTTGTCTTAGTTGCTGTTTTATTAATTTAGCATGTTTCCTTACCTCCCATAATGTCGAAAGAGGCAATAATTAGTACAGCTGCCAAGCTTATGGTAGCAGATATGGATTTTCTATATATGAGTTTTTTAAGTCAGTGTCCTGTCCGTACTGTCACTATCTTCGTCTGTTTCGCCTAGATCAAGTTTTAATCTAAGTATTTCTATTCTGTGTTTTGCTAGTACTCTATTTGCTCTGTCACTGCAATCCTCATAAAATGCTATTGCTGCTACTTGATGTGCCTGAGGTAGGTCTTTTCTAAAGGTCTTCCTTTTTTGTCTTAGTTGCTGTTTTATTAATATAGCATGTTTCCTTATCGTTTCCCTTTTTATCTTCCTATCCTGTGTAATACATTTAATTGATCTATCTATGTTCTCTTTGTAATGCCGTGCCTCTTTTAAAATTTCTTGCCATTCAGTCGATGGAGCTGATCCATGGACGCTACGAAGTTTTCCATTGTCGCCTGTTGTCGATACCTGTTTTCAAATTCAGACTTAGAAGTAACTACCTATAGGGTTATGGCGGTTAGAATTATTTAAATTTGAATTAAAAAGTCCAGAGGCACCACCTGCCGGGTTTGGACAGGTGTCCCCTTATGATTTTCTCCAGTGATCGTGTAGTCTAACGCCGATTTATTAGCTTGTTTCACTCTTTGTATCTTCGCATTGAGACTATCTATTGAGTCTCCCTTTACTTTCTTCTTAAGTGTTTCTATTATTTCACTTATTGTGTTTATTTCTGATACTGCGTCGGCTATTTTTCCGGTAAGCCGAGTTTTAATAAATCTAACCGCTGTCGCCTCATTATCTCCTTTTATTTCGTCTATGGCCTCTAGTGCTATCAATACACTGGATAGCTTGGCCGGGTTTCCGTCATATTCTGCTACCATAAGCTTGGCAGATGTACTAATTATTGCCTCTTTTACTGACTTTTTTAACTCAGTATCCATACTGTCACTATCTTCGTCTTTTTCGCCTAGATCAGGTTTTAATCTAAGTATTTCTATTCTGTGCTTTGCTAGTGCTCTATTTGCTCTGTCACTGCAATCCTCATAAAATGCTATTGCTGCTACTTGATGTGCCTGAGGTAGGTCTTTTCTAAAGGTCTTCCTTATTTGTCTTAGTTGCTGTTTTGTTAATTTAGTATGTTTCCTTATCGTTTCCATTTTTATCTTCCTATCTTGTGTAATACATTTAATTGATCTATCTATGTTCTCTTTGTAATGTCGTGCCTCTTTTAAAATTTCTTGCCATTCAGTAATTTTTTATTAAAAGAAAAAAATAATTTTTTTTTTTTTTTTTAAATTTTCTCTACAAAAAAACATTAAACAAAACACAGCGTTTTGGTTAATGTATCGTTTTTTAATTGCGCGTCTATGCATGCTGTATACTGTAAATATAAACTGCATTATTATAATTGCCGTAAGTATCAACAATACAGAACGAATTTGACCTAAAGTGTTCTCTGGGTCCCATGGAGCTACATGAACTTCATCAACTACATTCGCGTTGGGTCTTTCTACTTTTGATGATTCACCGCACATATTGAATTTTTGATGTTTTGACACAATTGCACAATAAAATTCGATTGCTTCTTGGTTTACTGACCTATATTGTTTTTATACCCTGTACCCATAGGGTGAAGAGTACATTAAAGTCGCTAAAATGTATGTAATTGGCAGAAGGAAGCGAGTCGATTAAGACATGTCCGTCTGTCTGTCCGTCCGTATGAACACCTAGATCTCGGATACTATAAGAGCTATAGCTACCAAATTGGGTGTGAGCATCTGTCTTATGCCCAGGCAGAACAAGTTTGTTTCAAATTTTTGCCACGCCCACTTCCGCCCCCGAAAATGAAAAAAGAAAATTTTAAAATCAATTTACTAGAGCTGTATGAAAGATAACGAATTCTATTGGTGGACATAATTATATAGTCAAACTGCACTAACTGACCAAATTTTGTTTAAGTCGGGCAATAAACATCGGAGATATAGCCATTTGAATTTTGTACTGAATTGTCAAGGCGACATTGGCAGATAAGAAAGAGATAGCATGCGTTCGCTGCTGCTGCATGTTAAAGGGAACTTCGTTTTGAATTGATTGCGATTTTGAGGGTGTTCGAACTTTTGTTTAGTGCCTACGCAAATTAAGATAGTTTAAAATTTTTGCCACGCCCACTTCCGCCCCCGCAATTTAGAAAATTTTTTTTTTTTTTTTTTTACGCGCGAATCCCATTGGGTGCACTAAGTGCCCACAACCTCCCGCCCAACCGACCGAGGGGCGCAAACCGCATGACGTACGGCACGAGTTGCGGGGAACAGTTGACAAAAAACAGACAAATAACGAGAGCTACAGCTATTTACGAGCTAAGTAGGAGATGATAGAAGATTTTAGTACTGATAAAGAGAGCTCTGGGCTGATCACACGATAAAGTCGATTATAATCAGCCGACAGGACTCGAAATGGATTATGCAATGCATAGTTAGTTGTACAGTGTGCAAGGGATAAGGGAATATAGTTTCTAGTAGGTCTAGATGGTACAAAAAGATCTACTTGGTGTAATAACTCAGGCGAGTCAATATCACCAATTAGGAGCTTGTGCATAAAGATAACACCAAGCATTATTCTATGGTTAGTAAGAGAAGGAAGGTTAATTAAAAGAAGTCTACTAGAGTACGATGGCAGGTTGACATTGCGATCCCAGTTAAGACCACGAAGAGCAAAAAGCAGAAATTGTTTTTGAATAGATTCAATTCTAATTTGGTGTGACTCATATTGAGGTGACCATATGCATGATCCGTACTCCAAAATAGGACGGACCAAAGAGTATAGAGAATTTTGGTAGTGCAAGGATCATCGAATTTTCCCATATCGTAGAGATATGGGAGTTAAGGTTAATTTACGATCCATAAGTACTAGGTGTACTAGGTGTAATCTTTCATTTCATCGAGGCGTTCTAATGGAGTGTTGTTCAAGGAATATGTCATCATCTGAGGAGAGGTCCTTTAGAACGACATTACCTTGCACTTAGTGGTGTTTAAGTTTAAAAGATTGTGCTGACACCAACACTGAAAATTATTAAGATCAGCTTGCAATCTACTGGACGAAACCATATTGCTATAGCTAAGGCAAAGCTTACCATCGTCAGCATACATGAGCACATGTGAATGATGCAAGACGGAAGGAAGATCATTTATGAAAAGGGTGAACAGCAACGGTCCAAGATGACTACCCTGGGGCACCCCCGAAGTCACATTGATGCATCTGGAAAAGGAAGACTTAAATAAGACCTTTTGTGTTCTACTTGTCAGACACTCACGAATCCAACGGAGTAGAATATTTGGGAAGCCAATTGCATTTAACTTTATAAGCAATAACTTATGGGTTGACAGAGTCAAAAGCCTTACTGAAATCTGTATATATGACATCAGTTTGCTTTGCACTTTCAAATCCTTTGATCGTCCTAGATGTAAATTCTAAAAGGTTAGTGGTTGTTGATCTACGTTTCACGAAACCGTGTTGGGCTGGTGAAATTATAGAACTACAAAAATGTTGCAATTGAAAAGTTACAATTTATTCAAAAGCTTTTGGAATAGCGGACAACTTGGAAATACCCCTATAGTTAGAAACATCAGACTTACTACCCTTTTTATGGAGATTAATTATAAATGATTCCTTCCAAATCAACGGGCAAGCGGAGGTTTCAACAGACAACGAGAATAATTTCTGAATAGGCTTACATAACGATTCAGCGCAAAATCTGAGTACACAAACTGGAATCACATCGGGACCTGGCGCGTACACAGGTTTGTCTTGCTTAAGCACGCTGAGAAGCGAACTTTCGTCAATTAAAGGATTGAATATGCATTTTGACTTTTTTAACTCATAAGGATACGGAGAGTTTAAGTGGTATTTTGTTAAGGAATAGGTTGTTTTGAAAAAATCAGCAAACAAATCGGCAATGGCCTGATCACTGTCCGCAGTCTTATTTCCAAAAGTTAAATATGATGGGCTTATGCTCGTCTTGCGTTTAGCGTTCACAAAGTTGTAAAACTGCTTAGGATCACTGTAAAACTGAAGTTTACATCGCCGAAGATAATCCTTGTAGCATTTTGTATTTAGCTTCATGAAATTTGAACGAGCAATAGCATATTTAGAAAAATCTGATGGACGACCTGCCTTTTTATAACTCTTATAATATCTCGACTTAACATTTCTTAAATTGGACAGCTCCCGAGTGAACCAGGGGGGTTTATTAGACCGAACCGATCTACCGAGAGGAACACAAATTTTAAAAACGGAATCAAGCATATTATAGAAATAATATATAGATAGATATACAGATATGACCAATCAAGGTTCCAAATAATATTATTAAGTCTGACAAAGTCAGTCTTACGAAAGCAGCGGCTTCTTGTTACCGGATGAGTATTGTAAGTCGGCGCACAAATAGAAAGGTCAATAGTTACATCCAAGGTTGGATGAAATTTGTCTTCAGGTAGAACGAGAAGTTCAATCCTGGAAACGACGCAGTTGGAGGAGTCCAACACAAATACAAGATCCAGTGATCTATCAATTGAATTGCGTACAGGATTAATTTGAGTAAGGGATAAGTCAAACAGACCATCAATGAAGCAAAGTGACGAGGAGGGCAACAACACTGAGGACTCGTCAGAAAGCGACCAGGAAATATCTGGTAAATTAAAGTCACCGAGAACAATGAGGGTATCTCTATCAGAAAGAAGTGAAGAAACTGCTTGAATTGCTTCCAAGTGATTATTATATGTAATGAAGTCAGAAAGAGGTGGAATGTAAGAGCAAGTAACATAAGTGCAAAATGATTTAAGTAAAATTTTGACACTAATAAACTCAATTTCATGAGCGGAAGTTAACTGAATAATTTCAGATGGAAAAGCTGAATCGACAGCAATAAGCACACCACCACCATTGCGGATAATCCGATCTTTTCTATAAATTGAAAATTTAGTGGAAAAAACCGAAGCGTCAGCAATATCTGGTTTGAGCCACGTCTCTGTAAAAGCAAGAACATGAAAATCAAAGGATAGACTATCTACAAAGAGTCTAGACAGTTTAGATTTAAGTCCTCTAACATTCTGGTAGGCTAGAATAAGGGACATAGTTAGTTTTTTGGCCCGTCAGTAGATGCTGACGTACCAGAAGAAGGTAGAAGTTTATTATTAGAAGACGGGGTGATAGCAGAGGGCAGTCGAATCGGAGGCCTTTATAATAAGGTGTTCCGGCCAAAAATCTTTTCTACAAATTTGGTCAAAAAGATTAGGCGGAACACTTACTTTAAATGACGAGATGTCACGGGTATATGAAAACCTAAATTTTTCCACCGCTATGTTTGAGTCAGACATCATTGAGACATCGTCAGATGTAGTGTTAGGGTCAAGCCTCGAAATAAATATCTGTTTTTTGGGTGGTATACCGACAAGTGAACTCGACACACCAGCAGGCACAGCAGCCACAGCACTGGGCGCTGAAGCTACCGCGGCTGACAATGCTTTACGAGCCCCTCTTGTCAATATCTGATTGGGAATATCCTTGGGGCAGGATATTCGCCCGGACAAATCAGAGACTACACCTGATATCGCGGTAACTTGCGTGATTCCATTACCGGGGGAAATTCTAATGGAATCCACACAATTGGATGAAATCGGACTTTTAAACTATATCAAGTGCCGTGAATTCGGTGTGTTTGTTCGGAACAGCGAGAGTAAGAGACACTGGCGGACCGGGGGACAAATTCCTAGGGATGGTCTTCTTTCGCTTCGGGGATTCGTTTAATAGTTTAAAACTATTAAACTGAGTTTCCAGTGATGAAAACTCATCCCGAAGCTTCATAAGACCAGCCGACAGGTTTTTAAATCCCTCACGAGTGCGCCTCATGAATACACGCATCTCTCTCTCGGCATCCCGACACGCTTCACAACTCCATTTGAGGCCCCCACCATTTCCGAGGCTGTCTTTTACCTTGACTGTGTAACCATTTAAAATGCGTAACGTCGTCACACAGCCAACAAAGCAAAAAATCTTCCTGGGCTTTGAGAGGGTGAGGGCACTTCTTATTTGAGCAGACCGACATTGTTAGATTATACTCAATTTTATTAATAGTAAATATTAATAACAGAAAAATAAACTAACAGAAGTAAAAAAAGATTTATGTAAAAAATAGGGCGTATACGAACCAAAAGTCCCACACAAGGGTTAAGGTGCAGCAGCTGCTTTCAAGACGAAAGAGAAAAAAGTTAAGAGCAGTGAACGCACAACACAAAACAGATCACAAACGCGAGATTAACTAACGCGAGAATAACGGGCGCTAACACAAGCAAATATAGAAAAGAGAGCAAGAACACGCAAACAACACTGTGTACAAAAGAGATCGCGAGTGCATGCAGGTAAAGCACAAACGAAAAAATCAAAGTTTATGAGACACAACAACAAAGCAAAGAGTTTTGTTGTTGGTTTAATACAAAAAGTAGCAATAGCTTTGATTTAATGTTTAGCAACAAATCGAAACGAAAGAACAATTAATTGTGATAGATATTTAATTAAAAAAGCTTTTAAGCAATTTTGACGAAATAAAAATTCGCAATATAAGCAGGAAAGAATTAATAGTGAGAGCGCCCAGAGAAACACGACCGGCAAGGTTGAGAGTTCAATCTGATCTTGAAAATGAATTACTAGAGAAGTTTTAAAGAAATTACATTCTTATTTAGCACATCTAATAATGTGGCCAAAATGCAACATCAGACCGAATTTAGTCGAAATCGTACAATGAATATCGAAGATATACTGAACTGAATTGCCAAGGCGACACTAGCTGACAAGAGTGAGCGAAATAACATGCGGTAGCTGCTCCTGCATGTTAAAAGGAATTTTGAATTAAGTTGATGCCGATCTTGATTTAATATAAGTAGTTGGTACAGGGTATACTCAATGTCGGCAGGGACGACTTGCTTACTTCATTTGTTTTTCTTTTCTTTTCTTGTTGTCAAGTGGCCTGCTCATATGGAGCACGCGTAATATTTTGACTCAGCATAAAATTTCAAGTGGCTTATGTATATTGAGCATGGTATTTATTTTAATAATATGAGTTTGTGTATATGTTTGTATGTGTGTTAACTTTGTTTTGTATATAGTTTTTTGTTTTTGGTTTTTTAAATATATATTTGGTACGGTTAGTTAACTTTAGTCTTTCTTTCTTTGTAAGATTCAATTTCCAATTCATTTAAAATTTGTTTTAATTTTTTTTTATAAGAATTTTAATATGAAAGATAATTAAAAAAATATATATTTTTTTTTATTTTGGTTTCATTTATTGTCAAAAAAATTTTTTTTTTTTTTTTTGTGAGGGAAATTTATATTTTTTTTTTCGAATTACAAAATGTATTTATTATTATTTTTTTCTTTGATGAATAGATATTTGTATGTTTGTGTGTTTTACATATGTGTTTATATTTGTTATTGTGGCGGCGAACTTCGCTTTTTACCACAAAGGTGCTGTATTAGCACTCTTTTTAATATTATTTAACATTTTTGGTTTTCTTTGGGTTTTTTTTTTTATGCTTACTTTGGTTTTTTTTACTGCTGCTGCTGTTGCTGCTGCTTCCGCCTTTGTTGCTCTTTTTGGTGCTCGTCTTCTAGAGCATGGATTTTTGTCGAAACGACTTGCGCGTCGTTCCACGGTATTGGTGGGTTCCGCTGGACCAGTTCCAGCAAGGATGCTCTCTTTCGCCGTTATCTGGCGAGATATCCGCCTCGTCTTTTGGGACTTCGGGATTCTGGTTAATTTGTCTTCTTCTCTTTGTTTCCGCAGTGCCTGGAATTTAGCACTTTTCTGGCGGGCGAGGTATTTCTCAACGGTCAATGGTCGTGGACCGTCAAGGGGGACACTGCTTTAGCGCCTTCTTTACTGCCTCCAGATGCCTTGCGCTCATCTGGGCAGTTCCGTTTCTGGAAAGGATTTGGGGTCTTCTCTCGTCTTCCGCATCTTCGCTATATTAAGCGGTGCCTTGATCCCTTATTTGGAATCTGGCAGGATTGCCATGTAATTATGGAAAGGTTCTTTAAGACGCGAGTGGAACGCGGCGCCAAATAGTAGGCGACTTTAGAGTAAGGAGGCAAGCCGATAGTTTGGTTACTTCGCAGCTTTATTTATACTGTTTCTTATGGTCTAGTTTACATGGATTGCTTATGCTACAAAATAGTTTAATAAGGCGAGTATGCTTGCCTTGCATTCTAGTGTGTGGAATAGTGTAATTTGATGACAACGCATATGCACTTGCATTGCGTGTCTTCTTAAGTGGTTAAGAGATGTAGCGACCTTTTTATACACTATATGATCACTACACTATTTACCCTTTGTATAAACGATCTTCCATCCGTTATAATACATTCTCGTGTCCTCATGTATGCAGATGATGAAAAGCGTTGTCTCAGTCTGACCTCCAAAACTTTCAGTTTTGGTGTCAACACAACTCATTAAACCTTAACACATCTAAATGCAAGGTCATGACTTTTTTCAGAAATACTCCTCAGTTGATTACCTACCTTCTTAATAACGTTCCATTAACCAGACTTAATGCTATGATTGACCGGGGAGTACATATGGACCATAAATTGATTTTAAGTCCCATATATCTACTACTGTCGGAAAAGCCATGTGTGTTCTTGGGTTTGTTAAAAGATGGTCAAAGGAATTTGACGATTCATATACTACCAAAATTCTTTACACCTCATTGGTTCGTCCAATTTTAGAATATGCAACCTACATATGGTCACCCCAAAACGATTCACATAAAGCAAGAATAGAATCAGTTCAAAAACAGTTCCTTCTCTTTGCTCTTCGTGGTCTGAACTGGGATCGTAGTATCAACTTGCCTTCGTACTCTAGTAGACTCCTTTTACTTGGCCTTCCTTCTCTTACTAATCGTAGATTAATGCTTGGTGTCATATTCATGCACAAGCTTCTTAATGGGGATATAGACTCACCTGGGCTATTGAATCGAGTAAATTTAACAGTTCCTTGTAGACCTACTAGAAACTATATTCCTCTAACACTACCACGATGTATTACTAACTTCCTAATGCATGAACCTTTTCGAGTTCTTTGTTCTGATTATAATCGTCTTTATCATGTAATTAAATCAGAGCTCTCTTTATTCCTTGACTTAAAACTTCTATCCTTTCCTATCTAGCACGTAATTAGCTATAGTTTCGCTTTTTGTCAGTGTTTTGTGAATTGTCCCCGCAACTCGAGCCGTGCGTTATGCAGCTTGCGCCCCTCGGTCGGTTAGGCGGGAAGTGTGGGCAAAAAAAAAAAAAAAAAAAAAAATACATTTTTTTATGTGACAAATATCAATCCAAGTAATAAAATAGCGCATAGGAACTGAATTTTTTTTTGCAGATTTGTCAATGTTTATAAAAAATAGTTTATAAAGACATTTTTTTTTTTTATGGCTTAGTGGAACATACTTATTGATGTTAAAAAAGCAAGTAACTGGATGCAAATTCGTCTGGTAGGCGTCAACAAGGATTCACCTTGGAAACACTGCCGGCTGAACATGATGTTCATTTTAAGGCTATGTAGAACCGAGAGAGCAGTACTTTAATATTGGTGGTCTGAAAAGGCAAATCCCATAGTTAATTGAAGCCGTTGTGCTTCTCATGGGCAATCATTCTCCCAAAGTTACCCTCTTGTGTGGTCCTCCCGGTACTGGGAAGACTCTACTTGCTCGTGCCTGTGCCCGATCAGACTAAATAGTCATCGTTGCTCAAACTGGCAGGCCCTCAGCTTGTCCAAATATTCATTGGTGAAGGCGCCAAATTGGTAAACGATGCTATTGCCTTGGTTAAGGAAAAGGCACCTGATATTCTATTTATTGATGAAATCGATTTTCATTCGCAAGGAACAGTTCGAACTCGAAAAACCTGGTGATCGCGAAGTCCAACGTACAATGTTGGAGCTATTGAACCAGTTGAATGGTTTCAGTTGCATAGCTGACAAAAAGGTCATAATTGCAACCTATCGTGACGACATTCTGGATCCTGCTCTGTTACGATCTGATTATTGGCTCGAGTCCAAATTTTGCAAATCCATTCGAAAGAAAAGAAATTAAAGTGAGGAGCTCTCTCGATACAACTCAATGGTACTCAATACAAGGTTGTCTGTGTGGAAGGCGTGATAGCCCAGCGCCGTTTGGACAACCTATCGAGACGACATTCTGGATCCTGCTCTGTTACGATCTGGTTATTGGCTCGAGTCCAAATTTTGCAAATCTATTCGAAAAAAAAAAATTAAAGAACCAAAGTGAGGAGCTCTCTCGATCCAACTCAATGGTGCTCAATACAAGGTTGTCTGTATGGAAGGCGTGATTGCCCAGCGCCGTTCGGCCACTTCGGTAGCGCATGAAGATTTCATGGATGCCATATAGAAAAATACAGGGGAAGAAGAAAGCTAATCTTAACTATTATGCTTAAGTTTTAAATTTGTTTCGAGTAACGACAATAAACAAAGAAAATACTGTATCCCTTTATTAGACCGACAACGAAAGTAAATTTTTTTCCTGGATAATGAAAAATAGCCTTTACTATAATGGATTTGAGGACCGTCACTTAGAATTCCACTTGATTTATTGTGTTGTCGCCAAGCTAGCCAAAGTCCATTGCCGGCGTACATTTGGTTATTGTTATCGATAGATTTAGGGTTGCAACTACTCTAACTCTATTTCAGGGCCTCATCATGACTAATAACTATTGCTCCCTAACATTCCGCCACCCGTAAATCTACCCGGTGGTTTTACATAAAACATCCAATTAAGCCAGCTTCGATACTGGTCTCTTTAAAACTCCAGTCGTAGTTTTAACCTCAGCAATTTTAACTTGACCATCTTCTGCCTTCGATACTATTCCCTTCTTCCAATTGGATCTCGTCGCATATAATGACTACGTCACCCTCATCCACTGGTTTTACTGGAGTAAACCATTTGGTTCGTCTCATTAATGTAGGTAAATATTCTCTAACCCAGCGCCTATTTTGTACTATTTGTGAAAATAGCAATTACTTTCGCCTCCTGGTGTTGGCGTTGAATTTGTTGACCCCAGTATAAAATGGTTTGATGTCAGAGGCTCAGGGTCGTCGATATTCACTGGGATATGTTTAAGTGGCCTGCTGTTGATGATATTTTCCGCTTCGAGGTGCTTGCTGATGTAATGATGCTGCCAAAACACGTTTTAAGGTTCCCACACACCAGAGCGATTTATTCGCAGCGGCAGCGGCGCGAATATCTAATTACATTGCGTCTTATGAACGCATGCACACCAAAGCGGGGCGAATTCGCGAACTCGGCGAACTTGCAGCGTTTTTTTCCGCTGAACATTGAAAATCGTGCATGCAGCGTTTTTTTCGCTTGCCGCCAAGAACGATACAATTCAGATTGCACAAAAACTTGTTTGTGTTCTGCGCTGATGACGTCACATGTGATGTGTGTGTTGAATTTTTAATTTAACATGTTAAATTACAATATTTTGGCTTTAAATACAATATATTAATAATAATATAATGAGAGAAGCAGTTGTTTACCCATTATCATTCATTTTTATTAAAAAAAATTTATGAAAAATTTAACATTTGCGACGTTTCCAACAGCTGTTTATTATACGCAATGTCTTTGTTCATTCATGGTTTCCTGCCATATTTGGCGTCATATGTTTACTTATGTTAAAAATGGCAAAAGTGGAGCAGCTTATTGAATTAGTAAAAAAACATAAAATATTGTATGATTTGGCGGACGAGGAGTATAAAAACATCAGAAAGAAAGATAAGATATGGGACGAAATTGGATTGGAGTTGGAAGAAAGTGGTAATTACATTCCTGTTTTTAAATCAAGTTAAGTTTTTGTACAATGACACAGTTTTTGTAATGTTCATACATACATATATTTCATTTAGTAGTTTTGTGTTTACATATTTATATCGTTCATGTTGACTCACTGAAATATTCTACAAATTGTTGTCTGATGTCGAATGCCAATTGAGTTGAGCGTCTTGAATTGTTATTGTTGCCGGAAAATGCGACCATGGTTCCTTCATGGGATTGTAATTCGTCATAAAAGTCTTTGTCGCTATTCATTGTAATACAATAGTTGTGTAATATGCACGCAGCTCTTACAATACTTATTGTCTTTTCCACTTTTGTTTCAATTGGCCTGTAAAATATGCGCCATTTTTGTGCAAGAATTCCAAAAGCATTTTCGACTACTCTTCTTGCCCGGCACAATCTGTAATTAAACATCTCTTTTTTTTCATCTCGTTTTGATTGCCGATACGGAAAAGGTCGAATTAAAAATGGCTTTAGCGCAAAGGCCTCATCACCAATAAGAACATGTGGAGAAGGCTCATTTTTACCAGGCAAATTGCATGGTTTTGGCACATTCATATTGTTCGTTTCGAATTTTAATCCCATGTTGGAATTTTCAAAAATTCCACCATCACTGTTTTTGCCATATCCGCCAATATCCACGCAAAGAAACTTATAATCAGGTCCTACTATGGCCATTAGTACTAAAGAAAATTTATTCAAATAGCACCAGTAAGTTGATCCGGTTTTATTTGGACTTTTAATGGTGATGTGTTTTCCATCAATGCATCCAATACAGTTTGGAAACTGCCACTTACTTAAAAAATTTTCTGCTGATTGCTTCCACATAGCTTCAGTTGGCTCAGGCATGTATATTGGTTCTAGATTTTTTATAATTGCTTCGCCAACTTCCGTTATAATGCTACCAACTGTTGAAAATCCAACACGAAAGCTGTGTCCAATTGTATAAAAACTGTCTCCAGTTGCAAGGAATCTGTAAAATGTAAATTAATTTATTTTTGTATATTTAGGTGATGAACTAAAAAAAAAATGGAAAAATTTACGAGACTCCTATGCGAAATATCTGAGGTCAACAAAATGTACTACAGGGCAAGCAGCAGTTCATAAATCATGGATTTGGTCCAAGCAAATGGAAAGTTTTCGTCCATTTCTTTCTTTTGCCAAAAACGTCTTCGAATGTCAGTGGCATTGGTCCATCTGAACCATCTTCATTCACGGAATCTTTTCAATGCACAGAGGCTTCAGAATCACATATTGATTACGAGAGCAATGATGAATTCAATCAATCTATCGTAACTAGTCCTGCCGTTGATGATGAAAAACCTCCATTGAAACGCTTTAAAAGATCGTCCACTCAACCAACATCATCCGTAAAGCATGTAATCGATTATTTGCAAACAAAGAACAAAAAAACGCAAGACGATATTGACATTTTGTTTAGTGCGCATGCCCAAACAATTAAAAAATTCAGTCCGATGAGACAGGCTCAAATTAAATATAAAATTGCGAAACTCATTATGGAGGAAGAGATCGCGAGTCTTGAGGAAAATTCACCCAGTTACACCACCAGCAGCCTTTCATCACACTTTACATTTGATAACAACTCTACTTCGAACAGTGTTAACGTAAATTTTAGCTCAGGTGATTCAAATGTAACATGTGATACATTAATATTACCTTAAGTAGATTGCCAATCGTTCCTGTGGTGAAATGGGCTCCCTGTAATGTGTGTGCTGCTTTTTAATATCAACTTCGATCATCTTCAAAAAGGTTATCGAAGCAGGTGGAGGTCATTCGAAAATATATATAAAATCTTCGTTCATCATTCCGAAGTTGCTGCATCAAATTCCTGAATTCTCCGTGGGAATGCCTCTCCGCATTTATGGGATGTACCCAAGTTCTTTTTTGCCTTAATCAATTATATAACGTTACAATAAACCATCACAATAAATCAGACATTTAATACTCACGAATTCTTTTCATTTTCTTCTTCTAATAACAACGTTAATAAAAGAACTTCTTCATCAGAGGAAGACATTTTAGCGAATAACAAAATAAAGCCGCGAATAACAAAATAAAGGCGCGAATAAATTCGCTCCAGTGTGATCACTCTTGCGATTTGGACGCGGAAATTTTTCCGCTTTTTATTCGCGTCGCTGCCGCTGCGAATAAATCGCTCTGGTGTGTGGGAACCTTAAAGTATAGCGGGCGACAGCATATTGTCGCTGACGCCGAAGCTAGCACAAATCAGAAATTTGCAACGTATGTTAGTTAAGTACGGAACTTGCGTGAGTCTGTTTAGTGGAATAATCTTTTTTTCGCGCGTGGCAAAAGTGTGTTGCCTAGGACTGATATTTTCAGTATTCAAAGCGTTTGGAAATATTTCGATTCAAATATACAATTCGAGCTCAGAGAAGGAAGCCGTGCTGGTTGTTCTTTGTTGTTGTTTACTCTAAGTGAGCAAAAAATTTACATTAAAAATAAACAGTTAAAGAACGGTTCTACCACATATACGTGTCGTGTAGCCGGCTGCAAAGCGCGAGTGTATATGGCCGAAGATAAAACTAACGTTTTTTCAAAAGAAGAATACATAGTGCATGCTCATGGTCCACAGGGCCTCGAAATGGAAGAAATAAGTGTGCTTATTGAAATAAAAAAAGATTGCCAAAATAACAAAAATAACGACATTAAAAAAATTTTTAATGATGTTTTAGCTGAGTAAGTAAACGTATAAATCTAAAATATTTAGTATATGCATACATACATATGTATTTATGTATGTATATGTACCTATGTATATGTATACATATATGTATGTATGTGTTAATAACCGGTATACACATATGTACATAAATACATAAGTTAACACCCGACATTCCCAAAACCACTTATTGACCACTTATCGGCCCAAGATCGATAACAACAATTCTGCAATATAATTGCATTGACTCAAGTAAACAGGAATTTTATCTAACACCCAACATCCCTAAACCACTAATGGACCACTTAGTGACCCAAGATCGATACAAACAAAATCTGGAACATAATTAAATCTTGCCACACACTCAGATTTTGTCACATCAATATTCTCAATAAACATCCACGAATTAGAACCGCAACACTTTGGTAAACAACGACAACAGCCTTATCCCAAAACGTGGGAAATAATCAAAACCACCGCCGCTGCCGATGTCGATGTCGATGCATGGAGGCAGAGCTTTCATCCAACCTTTTGTAATAGAAGTCAGATCAGTTCTTTTCCTGTAATCAAATCTTCCGGTCATAGTAAATATCGTACTAACCAAAAGAAGTTGAATAAAAATTTATATTTTTTTAAACGGGAAGAAAACTTAATTTTAATTTATATACAGAAACAACAACAATAAAAAAACAACAAGAAGAATCCCACAACCATGCAGAAGCCAGTATACGCCAGCGAATGCAATTCTATACAAGATGACTACTACCAATAACAGCAGCAGCATCAGCGAAAATGGAAAAAATAAGTGTGTTTATTGAAATAAAAAAAGATTGCCAAAATAACAAAAACAACGACATTAAAAAAATATTTAATGATGTTTTAGCTGAATAAGTAAACGTATAAATCTAAAATATTTAGTATATGCATACATACATATGTATTTATGTATGTATGTAAGATATATAATTTGATAATGTTTATTAAATACCTAGAAGTTAATGTGTGTTTGATACAGAGTTTGGAGTGTGATGACAAAATTAAGAAACTTCGGACAACTTAACTTTAATTTCTGCTGCTGACGACAGCACCGTTTTCAACTTTTTTAAGACCCTCGCTGACGTCTGGGTTGCCAGAGATCTACCGTCTTGTCCCTTCAGCCCAACGGCAACTCTGACTCAAAACGAGTAGGACCTCGACTGCGTGGCAACTCCTCTGTTTACGTTCGGCCCTCCTGATCCTCTTCATCTGACGCAGATGATAATATGTCTTCGTTCTCAACCACAAAGCGCCACAACTTCATGTTATCACAACTTGTTACTGTGATATTTGGACCCTCGACGTTTGCAACTTTTCTGACATCTTAGCGACCATTTCGTTTGACTTTTGTGACCTCGTATGGGCCTAGATACTCGCTGGCCAGCTTGCGCTCTGCGACGAACTGCGTCCTCCTGATTGCTACCATGTCTCCTTCTCTGTAGCCGTGCTCAGCCTGACGTTTTTTATCGTAATTTCGTTTGTAGACTTGCTGCGCCCGTTCGATGTTAATTCTTGCTTCATGCAGCTTCTGTCGCTCGTCATTAAACTGTGTGATCAGCTCCTCGTTAAGGATCTCTAAAAGTCTTTCTTCAGCTTTGCTGTGCATTTTGGTCCCAAACATGATCTCAAATGGCGATGACTTTAACGTTGCATGCACATGTGAATTTATCGCTTTTTGGTCCTGTGGAACATACTTATACCACTTTGTTGGCTCTTGAGCAGACAGCTTTGATATGATACTCAAGATTGACCGGTTCACCCGCTCAATTTGTCAATTGCTTCTCGCTACTCCTTATTTTCAATAAGCATTTCAGAAAATGCACTGGATGTAAATGCCACTCCTCTGTCGCTAATTATGCGTTTTGGAAAGCCAAAAACGACGGAATAGTGACTCAGCCTCTTTACAACTTCTTCACATCCAGTTGACTTCGTTGGGAACAACCACACAAATTTCGAAAATGCTTCTACCATAGCCAGAATGTATTTGTATTGTTTGGTTGTAGCATCCATAGGGCCTAGATGGTCAACATGCAACGTGTGTAGAGGCGTGTCACTTTTGTCTATACAATGAAGATAGCCCTCTTGTTTGCCGATTTTTTTACTGAAAATAATACAACTTATGCAGTTAGCGATCAAATTTCTTACTTTTCTTTCGAGATGCGGTACTGCTGTTGGATAGTGTGCATCGTCTTCGTAGTAGAGAAATGGCCAACTTCATGTGATCCTTGAATCACATCACGTTCCATTAGTTTTGGAACGGCCAACAAATCATTGCCATCCACATTTTTGAAAAGAAGCGTTCCTTTAGAAACGTTCTTTTGAAATCGTCTTCTTGCTGTGTCTTCTTTATACGCGCTGTTAGTTCTGTCGTCACAAACATGCATGAGAGTGAAAAACGGCTGAGACAGTCCACATGTCTCATTCTGTCACCTGGACGATGTACGACTTTAAACGTAAAATTCTCCATATAAAGAATCCACTGAGAAACTTCTCTTGGTATATCTGCCTTCGTTGTTGTCTGCTTAAACGCTACACAGTCAGTGACTAGATGAAATTGAATTCCCAACAAATAGTGCCTAAATTTCTTCAGTGAGAGATATGCTGCCTTTACTTCTGTAGTTTTTCGGCTCCAATAATACACCGGATGAAACTTGTTCTCAAACTGTTGCAGCAAAACAGCTCCAAAACCGTCCATCGATGCATCCGTGTGAAAAAAACCTGTGAGTCCGAGAAAAGCTTGAACTGCTTTTATATCCTTGGGAATAGCAAAACGACTGACTGCTGCTGTTTTCTCTTTGCCAGGCCAGATCCGACCTTCTTCAATGATGTGGCCAAGAAAGCTTATACGAGGCTGCATAAAGCTACATTTTTTCCATTTGATTTTCAAGCCAAACTGCGCTGCTTTCTCCAAAACAATCTTCGTTTTCCGTAAACACTCATCTGGAGACTCGGCATAGATAATTATGTCATCGATATAAAGCTGCATTACACCAGAATTTATTAGTTCTTGAAATATATAGTTTACGAATTTTATGAAAGCAGCTGGTGAGTTTTTAAATCCGAAAGGCGCCTTATTAAATTCAAATAATCCTTCCTTTGTAACAAATGCTGTATACTGCTTGCTTTGCTCCTTAATGGGCACATGGAAAAATCCATTTTCAAGATCCATTATGGTAAACCACTTTGCCGGCTGTAGCTTTTCCAACCCCTCTTCCATAATCGGAACCTTAAAACAGTCTACTAATACCATGCTGTTCAATTTCCTATAATCCACACATACTCGCAGTGTACCATCTTTCTTCCTTACGACGACGACTCTGCTTGTCACATTTGCCGACGACTTACGCACAACTCCTTTATCGATCCATTCCTCGACTTGCTTTTTTACGGCACTGGACTCGTCTGCTGATAAACGACTCGGTGAGTGATGAAACGGCTTAATTACTCCATCGGGAACTATCTTCAGTTGCACTGGACACTCTTTTAGGTCTTCTTTATTCACCTCAAAACTCTGCTTAATCATCTGTTCCACGTCTTTGCGATATTTTGGCGGGGCAACAAAGCTACACTCTTCGACGACATTATAAATATGAAGATATTCTTCAGTTGGCATATGATCAGCATCCAGATTCGAAAACGAATATCCTTGCCTGTCAACAACTAAGCAAAACTTGCTGATAAAATCATGTCCAAACAATGCATAATAATCGATTTGAGTATTATGTACGACAATAAACTTTTGATTAGTCTGCAACTTATCCACCGTGACCTCTGCAGTGAAGAATCCAATCGGTTTCGTCCTTGATTGACCAAGACGTCGCAAAATGAATGTGCTTCTGACAAGTGCAATGTTTTTTATTTTCTCCATAGAATCCTGCTTTATTAAAGTGACGTCCGATCCGTGAAATGTGTCCATTCTGATTGCATTTAAAGCACTTCGTATCGGCTGTGTACTCATTACGCTTATGATCTACTGATCCGCAATTATAGCAATATACTTTTTTCCCGGCTTGGCTACTTATTCGGTTAAAACTTGCTCTTTCCAGTTCTCTGATGGGTTTTCTGTCAGATATATTTAAGTGCTCATAAATATCAAACTCCTCCTCCTTTAGCGTTTTAAACGATTTACAGCGAGACATTGCAATCTTGTACTCCTTTTTAATATCGAGACCGTTCACAACATGACTTATAACAGCAGCGTCTTCAATAAAACCAAGTGATGCAATTTTTTTCATATGCAGCAACTACTCATGTAGCGACTCATTGCTCTTCTTCTTCCTTTCCTGCAGCTGTTGATGAATGTCTGCACTGTTATAGCTACATTCAAATTCTTCCAATAATGCGCTTTTGAGTTCATCGTAGCTACTTATAAATTCGCCTTCCAAAATCAGTTGGGCTGCACCAGTCATCTTTCCCCTTGCATGCACATATTTCTGTTTGTCTGTGAGTTCAGCATTTCTATCGAAAATCTCGAACCACTTTTCTATTGGTATAGATTTGCCATCACATTTGCCCACAACTTTTGCAAAATTATCCGGTGCTATTTTCATTTGCCTGTCTCGTTGCGCATCAGCCAATACTTTTAAATTTAACAGCTGAATGATCTGCTCGATTTTAGCCTCAGCTCCGATTGCAACCACTGCCTGTTGACTCGTATTTGGATGAACAACTTCCTGTTCAAGTTCCACATCTTCATCCTGAGATTCAGCGTTTTCCATTTTTCCCTTCTGTCTTGTCTTCTGTTTTCCTGTAGGCGTTCTGTCCATTTTTCCCATCGCTTTTTATTTCAACTTATTCTCCACAGCGTGAGAACTTCACCTCATTCACCACAGCTGACAAATTCCGACGAAATCCAACTAATTGCGTATTCTGGCGAAATCGAACCAATGAAATGCGTATCTGCGAATTGTTCAACTTAGAGTTTACATAGCCACTTATATCAACTTTACAAATTTTGAAGCAGCATATATCAACTTTACAACATTTTCCAAGATACTGCACTTTTATATGTAAGTTAATTTACGCGATCACACTTTTTGAGCTCTGTATTTTTGACACGGACGAGCCCCCAATTGTAAGATATATGCTTGATACAGAGTTTGGAGTGTGATGACAAAATTAAGAAACTTCGGACAACTTTACTTTAATTTCTGCTGCTGACGACAGCACCGTTTTCAACTTTTTTAAGACCCTCTCTGACGTCTGGGTTGCCAGAGATCTACCGTCTTGTCCCTTCAACCCAACGGCAACTCTGACTCAAAACGAGTTGGACCACGACTGCGTGGCAACTCCTCTGTTTACATGTATATGTATACATATATGTATGTATGCGAATGTGTTAATAACCGGTATACACATATGTACATAAATACCTACATAAGTTAACACCCCGACATTCCTAAAACCACTTATTGACCACTTATCGGCCCAAGATCGATATCAACAAATCTGCAATATAATTGCATTGACTCAAGTAAACAGGAATTTCATCTAACACCCAACATCCCTAAACCACTAATGGACTACAATCACATTGACTCAAGTAAACAGGAATTTCATCTAACAACCGGCATCCCTAAACCACTTATGGATCACTTAGTGACCCAAGATCGATACAAACAAAATCTGGAACATAATTAAATCTTGCCACACACTCAGATTTTGTCACATCAATATTCTCAATAAACATCCACGAATTAGAACCGCAACACTTTGGTAAACAACGATAACAGCCTTATCCCAAAACGTGGGAAATAAACAAAACCACCGCCGCTGCCGACGTCGATGCATGGAGGCAGAGCTTTCATCCAACCTTTTGTAATAGAAGTCAGATCAGTTCTTTTCCTGTAATCAAATCTTCCGGTCATAGTATATATCATACTAACCAAAAGAAGTTGAATAAAAATTTATATTTTTTTAAACGGGAAGAAAACTCAATTTTAATTGGCGCCTGAGCAGGGACCGGGTTTAAAAACGTGCAAGTGAACGCAACGTGTTACAATTGCTTCAAAATCAGTCCTCAAAAACAGAGCCTCTGTGAAGTCAACACTTCTGAACTGAACTCCCGGTTTAAAATTTTTCACTGGGTCTGATAAAAACGTGCAAGTGAACGTAACGTGTTACAATTGCTTCAAAACCAGTCCTTAAAAACAGAGCCTCTGTGAAGTCAATACTCGTGAACTTGTGCACCCGGTTTTTTCTCCTCATTGCGATCCTTGTTGTATAGGTTCGCAGGGAACTGGGCACATAAGGAGTCCGGCGGAACCTCATTATCTAAACCAGAAAACAGGAATACTTCCAAAGGACCAGTCCAGATGAAGCATGGAGTTAATAGGATTAATGTAAGTTAAGGAATTATAGAAAGTAAGAAAATTTGGACGAGAAAAAAAAAACAAACTAATTAAAGAAAAAGGAAAAATAATACAAAGTGAAAAAAATACACAAAATATGTAAAAGAAAATTAAAGAAAAATTTAGAATCGTAAGAAAAACAAATTTCAGAACAAAAGCTACAATTGCTTAAAAAATTCAAACAAATTAAGAAAGATAAAAAAGAAAGTAAAAGAAAAATTTAGAATCGTAAGAAAAATATATTTCAGAACAAAAGCTACAATTGCTTAAAAATTCAAACAAACTAAGAAAGAAAAAAAGGAGGATAAAAGAAAGATTTAAAATCGTAAGAAAAATAAAAAATTCAGAAAAAAGCTACAATTGCTTAAAGGAAATTTTTTTTTTTGAACAGATTAAGGAAGCAAAAATTAATATACAGCTCTTGACGATATTCCAACAGGCGCTGGACACCTTTGTACGTGGACTTAATGGTGGTTTATCCGAGAGACTAGCCCTCGTAGAGCCAGTAAATTTACAGCATGCGCTTGTTGGAAAGTAAAAAATATAAGAACAACATTGGGCACAAAGAAACCAGACCACCAGTGGGTCCTAAGCCATCATATGGCTATCAGAATCAAAAAATTCAGACAGGAAATAATTACCCAAAACCACCAAACTTCATAAATCAACAACAAAGAACCTTCGCCACCAACGTGCAGAACCCATTACACGTATTCAACGTTAAGCCATACAATAATTAATATTCATTTAATCCAAATCAATACAGATTCCCCCACCAAGACCATTCGCCCCTAAACCTCAACCCAAGCCAATACCTATGGAGGTAGATCAGTCCATTCAGACTAGGCAGGTGAATTATGCTAACAGACCTTACATTCAATATCAGCAATACGCTGTTAAGCGCCCTAACTGTGCACCTGTACCTGTACAAAACAAATTCCAAAGAAAATTTCATATAGATACAGGATATAATGAAGGCGAGTATACCCATGAGCAAATAAATTCTGAACAATCATATTTTGACCAGTTAGAAGAAGACGTAATTGACTTACCAGCACAATTCAGAGAAGAATCAGACGAGCAAACAATTGGAACAGAATAGACAGAGTCTGAAATTTCAATTATAAATTTTTTAGACTAAACCGTTCCTCCTTGTCATATTTTACCTGAAGGGCAAAGGATGGAACCAAATATAATTTTTTAATCGACACAGGATCCAACAAAAATTATATACAACCTCAAATCGTAAAAAACCCAAAACCAAATGAAAAAATATTTTATGCTGATGCAGTAAGTGGGCAAACAAAGATTTCACATCATGTGAATATAGGACCAAATCAATAAACCAATAAAATTTTTCTTTTTGTCCGATTTAAAGACATTTCACGGAATTTTGGGGAACGACACGCTTAAAGAACTGAACGCAATAATTGACTAAAACACACTAACAATCAAGCAAATGCCAGCACAGCAAGTGAATATGAGCACCGAGTCAACTTGCACCCTGGTGTTTCATCGCTTTTCGTCATTGTTCGACAGCGATTCTGGATATTTGGCGCACGTAACCTAATTCGAAAAATCACACATGATTTTCTGGCTTGCTTTCGACAACGGCAGCATACAACTTATCAAAGGATGGCTGACTTGCCAAGCGTTCGCATTACCCAAGCACTTCCATTCATCAATACTGGATGCGACTATGCTGGTCCAATACTCCTCAAGGATGGCAAGGGTCGCAAACCACGCATTAGCAAAGGCTACATATGCCTATTTGTTTGTCTTGTCACATCGGCAATACATTTGGAACTTGCTACAGATCTCACCACTGAAACATTTTTGGCAGCACTACGTCGTTTCGTATCCTTGCGTGGCAAGTGTAAGACACTCTACAGCGATAATGGCACAAACTTCATCGGTGCAAAACGCTCACTCGATGAAATGCAAAGGCTACTAGCATCACAACAACATAAGGACACCGTTAGACACACCCTGGCAGATGATGGAATTCAATGGGTATTAATTCCACCGCGTGCTCCTCACTGGGGAGGAAAATGGAATCGGCGGTTCGATGCGTAAAGCTACGCCTCCGAAGACTCATCGGAAACTCCACACTCACCTTTGAGCAAATGCGAACCCTTCTTGCTCAAATTAGCGCAGTCGTCAACTCACGACCATTGTGCTATACTTCGGATACAGAAGTGAACTACTTATCACCAGCCCACTTTCTAATTGGACGACCTTTCACAACCATTCCAGATGCTGATTTAAGTCACATTCCTGTGGGTCGTTTGGGATACTGGCAAGGTATCCAGTCCATGTACCAAGGCTTCTGGAAAAAATGGCACCAGGAGTACCTAACCACACTACAACAGCGTCCAAAGTGGACCACATCAACGCGTAACATAGAAATTGGAGATCTTGTCTTCATTAAGGAGTCCAACACACCACCAGCTTCATGGCATCTAGCACGAGTTCTAGAAACATACCCAGGAAAGGACAAGCTTGTTCGAGCGGTCAAACTTAAGACCTCATCAGGAGATATGACCCGACCAATCACCAAGGTTGCGGTATTGCCTTGTTCAGAAACTATGTTTCAGGGTGGGCCGGGATGTTGAGGAACCATCTGCACAATGCATAAGTGCCATCCCCAAGCTCATCTTCCCATCACTGATGTATATATTAATCTATAATCTATATCTACATATATCTATACACTTCATACACACTTTTGCATACACACACATACAAACATATATTATCTAAGTTGCCGCTGCGTCCGCTCATTTTCAAAACACCCAAGTTATTGCTCTAAGACTATATTCTTGACCGATCGTTCCTATGGGAGCTGTATGATATGGTAGATTTGTTTAAAGGTATATTAAACTTATGAACCCCAAATTTCGTAACAATTGATTGAAAAACAACAAAGTTATTGAAGTTTAATTCTATTCTTGACCGATCGTTCCTATGGGAGCTATATGATATAGTCATCCGATCGGGATGATTCCGAGATATACAATGCCTGCAGCAAAAGAAGCCTGGTTGCAAAATTTCAGCTCTGTAGCTTTAAGGGTTTCGGAGGAGAAGCTGTTGATCCAGACAGACAGACGGACGGACAGACGGACATGGCTATATCAACTCAGCTCGTCGTGCTGATCAAGAATATATATACTTTATATAGTCGGAAACGCTTCCTTCTATGCGTTGCAAACTTTTGACCAAAATTAATATACCCTTTTTGCAAGGGTATAATATAAACGGTCCTATCATCACATATATTTTTGGTATTTTGCGAATAGCGCATAGGTGAAGGAAAAAACAATCTTCGCTTTCTGTCGCTGTTTCTATTCTAATTTACAAAAACAATTGCTCTGCAAGTACCGTTTCTTTTCGTTTATGCTTTCTGCTCTTTCTCGATATTCGAAAGCTGCTGCGTTCGCCGGTTGACCAAAAACAATCAAGCATTGTAAGTGCAGTTCTGAAGCAGCAACGTGCACGATAATCGTAAGCTCTGCAGCTTTAAGGGTCTCGGATCCAGACAGACGGACAGACGGACAGAAGGACAGACGGACAGACGGACATGGCTATATCAACTCAGCTCGTCGTGCTGATCAAGAATATATATACTTTATATAGTCGGAAAGGCTTCCTTCTGTGCGTTGCAAACTTTTGACCAAAATTAATATACCCTTGCAAGGGTATAATAGTACAGAAGAGGTACTGTCCCTCGAGATGATCAAGGAGTTACATGTTAACAACACAGAAGAAATAGAAAAAAATATATACTAATAGTATCATCATGACGTCATCCAACTGGTTGATATTCTTATTACTAAGACTTGGAGTAATAATCTATGCAATCATAAAAATGAAATGTAAAACTACAACCAACGCAAACAATATCACATTCGAAACAAAAAGCGAAGACATCATATATCACAAGTCCAATTTTTTTTTAGCGACCGAGGACGTCCGCGCTTAAGTTGGGGGAGTTAACACCCGACATTCCTAAAACCACTTATTGACCATCGACATCAACAAATCTGCAATATAATCGCATTGACTCAAGTAAACAGAAATTTCATCTAACACCCAACATCCCTAAACCACTAATGGACTACAATCACATTGACTCAAGTAAACAGGAATTTCATCTAACAACCGACATCCCTAAACCACTTATGGATCACTTAGTGACCCAAGAACATAATTAAATCTTGCCACACACTCAGATTTTGTCACATCAATATTCTCAATAAACATCCACGAATTAGAACCGCAACACTTTGGTAAACAACGACAACAGCCTTATCCCAAAACGTGGGAAATAATCAAAACCACCGCCGCTGCCGATGTCGATGTCGATGCATGGAGGCAGAGCTTTCATCCAACCTTTTGTAATAGAAGTCAGATCAGTTCTTTTCCTGTAATCAAATCTTCCGGTCATAGTATATATCATACTAACCAAAAGAAGTTGAATAAAAATTTATATTTTTTTAAACGGGAAGAAAACTCAATTTTAATTGGCGCCTGAGCAGGGACCGGGTTTAAAAACGTGCAAGTGAACGCAACGTGTTACAATTGCTTCAAAATCAGTCCTCAAAAACAGAGCCTCTGTGAAGTCAACACTTCTGAACTGAACTCCCGGTTTAAAATTTTTCACTGGGTCTGATAAAAACGTGCAAGTGAACGTAACGTGTTACAATTGCTTCAAAACCAGTCCTCAAAAACAGAGCCTCTGTGAAGTCAATACTCGTGAACTTGTGCACCCGGTTTTTTCTCCTCATTGCGATCCTTGTTGTATAGGTTCGCAGGGAACTGGGCACATAAGGAGTCCGGCGGAACCTCATTATCTAAACCAGAAAACAGGAATACTTCCAAAGGACCAGTCCAGCTGAAGCATGGAGATAATAGGATTAATTTAAGTTAAGTAATTATAGAAAGTAAGAAAAAATTAAACGAGGAAAAAAACAAACTAATTAAAGAAAAAGAAAAAATAATACAAAGTGAAAAAAATACACAAAATATGTAAAACAAAATTAAAGAAAAAATTTAGAATCGTAAGAAAACCAAATTTCTGAACAAAAGCTACCATTGCTTAAAAAATTCAAGCAAATTAAGAAAGATAAAAAAGAAAATAAAAGAAAATGAAGCAAGCAAGTCGTCCCAGCCGACATTGAGTATACCCTGTACCAACTAGTTATATTAACTAAAATAGAATATACTCGAAATCGCCATCAACTTTATGCAAAATTTTCTTTAACATGCAGCAACAGCGAACGCATGCTGTCTCGCTCACTCTTGCCAGCCAATGTCGCCTTGGCAATTCAGTGCAAAACTCATATAGGTATATCTCCGATATTTATTTTCCGATTTGGACAAAATTTGGTCAGGTGGAGCAGTTTGGGTATATAATTAGGTGTGCCAAGTAAGAATACGATATCTTTTATACAGCTCTAGTAATACGTTTTCTCGATTTGCGGGGGGCGGAAGTGGGCGTGGCAAAAATTTGAAACAAACTTGATCTGTCTATGCAATAGACGGATGTTCACACCAAATTTGGTGGCTCTAGCTTTTATAGTCTCCGAGATCTAGGTGTTCATACAGACGGACGGACAGACGGACGGACAGACGGACGGACAGACGGACGGACAGACGGACAGACGGACGGACAGACGGACGGACAGACGGACGGACAGACGGACATGTCTCAATCGACTCGGCTAGTGATGCTGATCAAGAATATATATACTTTATGGGGTCAGAAATGTATATTTCTGCCTGTTACATACATTTTAGCGACTTTAATATACCCTTTTACCCTATGGGTACAGGGTATAATGAAAGCAAGCAAGTCGTCCCAGCCGACATTGAGTATACCCTGTACCAACTAGTTATATTAACTAAAATAGAATATCCTCGAAATCGCCATCAACTTTATGCAAAATTTTCTTTAACATGCAGCAACAGCGAACGCATGCTGTCTCGCTCACTCTTGCCAGCCAATGTCGCCTTGGCAATTCAGTGCAAAACTCATATAGGTATATCTCCGATATTTATTGTCCGATTTGGACAAAATTTGGTCAGGTGGAGCAGTTTGGGTATATAATTAGGTGTGCCAAGTAAGAATACGATATCTTTTATACAGCTCTAGTAATACGTTTTCTCGATTTGCGGGGGCGGAAGTGGGCGTGGCAAAAATTTGAAACAAACTTGATCTGTCTATGCAATAGACGGATGTTCACACCAAATTTGGTGGCTCTAGCTTTTATAGTCTCCGAGATCTAGGTGTTCATACAGACGGACGGACAGACGGACGGACAGACGGACGGACAGACGGACGGACAGACGGACAGACGGACGGACAGACGGACGGACAGACGGACATGTCTCAATCGACTCGGCTAGTGATGCTGATCAAGAATATATATACTTTATGGGGTCAGAAATGTATATTTCTGCCTGTTACATACATTTTAGCGACTTTAATATACCCTTTTACCCTATGGGTACAGGGTATAAAAAGAATCGTAAGAAAAATAAATTTCAGAATAAAAGCAAGAATTGCTTAAAAATTCAAACAAACTAAGAAAGGAAAAAAAGGAGGATAAAAGAAAGATTTAAAATCGTAAGAAAAATAAAAAATTCAGAAAAAAGCTACAATTGTTAAAAAAAAAATTTTTTTTTTGTTGAGCAGATTAAGGAAGAAAAAAATTAATATACAGCTCTTAACGATATCCCAACATAACAATACCAATATTATCATAATACCAATTTCTTAAAACGGAAAATTTTTCATAAATAATTTTAAGTGAGCAGTGAGGGAAAAGTTGAGTGGCAAGTAAAAAAAGTAAATAAAAAAAAAAAATCCAAAATGCCAGACGATTGGGTTAGGTCAGCAATAGTTCAGGATTCGGCATAGCAATCCAAAGCGCAAACACCAGCTTCTGGAGCTTCCACTTCAGGTGCTTCGGTTAACAGGATAGAAGCCATTTCGATTCAGGGCTTAGAAGACGCTATTGAGGCATTAATAAATGGACAAATGGGTAACATAGTGAAACATGTATCCATGCGTACTGAGCAGGAAAACAGTTATACTGATCAAGCAGTTAATTTAGAAGATGAATCAGGATGGGCAGAGTTAGATAAGGTCCCAGATATTGTCAGAGGTATAGGAAGATTTTCAGGACGTAGGGAAGAGTTCATAACTTGGCACAACTGTGTGTCCAGAATCATGGAACTATATAAACCTATGCAGGGAACTCCGAAATACTTTGCTATTTTGATGACGATTAGGGGAAAGATAGTGGGACAAGCGAATACGGTTTTAGAGTCCTTCCGCACACCCTTATATTGGGATGCTATTTCAGAACAATTAGTGGCTGAGTACTCTGACAAAAGAGACGTTAAGACACTGACTTACCAATTATACGACATGACACAAGGACGCATGACAGTTAACGAATTTTATCACGCGGTCTATCAACAACTCTCGCTAATAACTTAGACAACATTAGCACCATGGGTTATGACCCAGAAACCGCTGGGGCCATGACAGACCAAGCTAGGGGGCAAGCGCTGGACACCTTTGTACGTGGACTTAATGGTGATTTATCCGAGAGACTAGCCCTCGTAGAGCCAGTAAATTTACAGCATGCGCTTAGTCTTTGCGAAATGTTGGAAAATAAAAAATATAGGAACAACATTGGGCACAAAGAAACCAGACCACCAGTGGGTCCTAAGCCATCATATGGCTATCAAAATCAAAAAATTCAGACAGGAAATAATTACCCAAAACCACCAAACTTCATAAATCAACAACAAAGAACATTCGCCACCAACGTGCAGAACCCATTACACGTATTCAACGTTAAGCCATACAATAACCAATATTCATTTAATCCAAATCAATACAGATTCCCCCACCAAGACCATTCGCCCCTAAACCTCAAACCAAGCCAATACCTATGGAGGTAGATCAGTCCATTCAGACTAGGCAGGTGAATTATGCTAACAGACCTAACATTCAATATCAGCAATACGCTGTTAAGCGTCCTAACAGTGCACCTGTACCTGTACAAAACAAATTCCAAAGACAATTTCATATAGATACAGGATATAATAAAGGCGAGTATACCCATGAGCAAATAAATTCTGAACAATAATATTTTGACCAGTTAGAAGAAGACGTAGTTGACTTACCAGCACAATTCAGAAAAGAATCAGAGGAGCAAACAATTGGAACAGAACAGACAGAGTCTAAAATTTAATCATAAATTCTTTAGACTAAACCGTTCCTCCTTGCCATATTTTATTTGTAGGGCAAAGGTTTTTTAATCGACGCAGGAACCGAATAAAAATTTTTTAGTCGACCTCAAATCAAAAAACCCAAAACCAAATGAAAAAATATTTTATGCTAATGCAGTAAGTGGGCAAACAAAGATTTCACATTATGTCAATATAGGACTCACTCTTCAACCAAATCAATAAACCAATAAAATTTTTCCTTTTGTCCGATTTAAAGACATTTCACGGAATTTTGGGGAACGACACAAAAAGACGGACTGAAACTTCTCTTCGCCAAATTTAAAAAATGAAGCAAGCAAGTCGTCCCTGCCGACGTTGAGTATACCCTGTACCAACATAAGAAGTAGCCATCAATTTCATACAAAATTTTCCTTTAAATGCAGCTACAGCGAACGCATGCTATCTCTTTCTTGTCTGCCAATGCCGCCTTGGGATTTCAGCGCAAAACGGATATAGGCATAACTCCGATGTTTTTTGTCCGATTTCGACAAAATTTGGTCAGCTAGTCCAGTTTTAGCATATATTTAGGTGTGCCAAGTAAGAACACGATATCTTTTGTACAGCTCTAGTTATTCGCTTTCCCGATTTGCGGGGGCGAAAGTGGGCGTGGCAAAAATTTGAAACAAACTTGATCTGTGTATGTATTAGACGCATGTTCCCACCAAATTTGGTGGCTCTAGCTCTTATAGTCTCCGAGATCTAGGTGTTCATACGGATGGACGGACAGACGGACGGACGGACAGACAGACGGACAGACGGACGGACAGACAGACGGACGGACAAACAGACATGTCTCAATCAACTCGGCTGGTGATGCTGATCAAGAATATATATACTTTATGGGGTCGCAAATGCTTTCTTCTGCCTGTTACATACATTTTAGCGACTTTAATATACCCTTTTACCCTATGGGTACAGGGTATAAAAAATTAACATACACCACTAAAGTACAAGGTGAAATTCGAACTATTAACGACACACAGGTTTACAGTAGACAACACCCATATCCCATTTCTCTAAAGGAAGTAGTTGAAGAGCAAATGCAGGAGTTGCTAAAGACGGCATTATACGACCCTCACGGTCACCCTACAATGCACCAGTTTGGATAGTGCCCAAAAACGCGTCAGCGAAAAAGAAATTCAGAGTAGTCATCGATTATCGCAAATTAAACACAAATACAGTGTCGGATAGATACCCTATCCCCGAAATAGGAGAAGTCATTTCGCAACTGGGCAATAATAATTTTTTCTCTGTACTAGACTTAAAAAGTGGAAAGAAATCTGATATTGAGAAAACGGCTTTCTCTGTAAACGGAGGAAAGTTTTAGTTCACTAGACTTTCATTCGGATTGAAGAATTCTCCATCAATTTTCCAACGTGCCTTAGACGATATCCTCAGAGATCATGTAGGCAAGATCTGTTATGTTTATATCGATGATATAATAATTTTCAGCAAAACAGAGGAGGAACATTTTTAGCATCTAAATGCTATCTTCACGACACTATTGGAAGCAAATATGAAAGTTCAAATCGACAAGTGCGATTTCATTAAAAGCAGTGTAGAATTTCTAGGTGTCATCATATCAAGAGAAGGGGTTAGCATTAACCCAGAGAAAATTAAGGCAGTAAAAGATTTTCCCGTGCCAAAAACACTGAAGTAAACCGTCGACCGTCAAAGCGTTCGGACATATTAAATTAAAATAAAACAAGTGACAGGGCTCTCAGTCGCCACAGAGACGCCCAATCACAATTATATTGTTATTTGTAAATACAAATAGCAATACTTAGTAAATAACTAAATTTACTAGTAATGCCTATCTATACAACGGAACAATGCATATTTCTCAGTAGTGTCTCCGACCACCACAACAACAACAAGTGCTGAATCCAAAAGTGCAGGTACGAGCAAATTGCTCACGCCAACCAGCAACAACAATTTGTCTTGGAGCGCCCAATGCGCTTCACCCTCAAATTCGCTAACACCTGAAGTGTTAATTGGGTCATTGGGTTCGCCGACCGCCGTCAGCGCGCTCACAACAAAAACAATTGCATCTACTGCTTCAACGACAACTTCAACAGCCGCAAAGTCAGCAATAGCTTCAATCACCGTCCAGCAGACTACCTCAACAAAGTCTACCCATCCAGTGACGGTGAATCCAAAGTCACCTGTTCAGACTGGTATGGACAGATACATTAATAAAAACAAGCGAAAGCTTAGCCCTCAGACAAAAAGAGGCAACACTCCCAAAATGTCGAAAAACAACATTGTTGAACGAAAAGTTTTGGAAAGCAATAGATTCCAAATATTGGCAAATCAGCCGGAATCCCAAGAAGGAGTTTCCCAAATTAAACCCTCTGTAGCCAAGCCACCACCATTCTATATTCGTGGGGCAAACTGCACTTCACTGGTGCCAACACTGGTAGCGCTAGTTGGTCAAAACAACTTTTATGTGACACCACTCAATAGGGGTAACATAAAAGAGACCAAAGTGCAAGCCAAAAGTGAAGAATTCTATCGTACTATTGAAAAGTACTTTAGAAAAGAAAGTGTGAATTTCTACACATTCCAGCTAAAGAGTGCCAAAGGCCTTCAAGTAGTTATCAAAGGCATTGAACCAACGGTTCCGACGCAGGAAATAGTGGACGCATTGGAAGAGAAGGGCTTTGAGGTAAAGTCCGAACAGAAATAAAGTGCCGCAACCTCTATTCAAAGTGGAGTTACAGCCCACATGCGATAAAAAACTTAAACCCAACACAGTGCACCCTATTTACAATCTTCAACTTCTGCTACATCGCAGAATTACTGTCGAAGAGCCGCATAAGAGGACACACCCGGTACAATGCACTAATTGCCAGGAGTTTGGGCACACAAAGTCCTTCTGCAGCCTTCGCCCAGTTTGCGTTGGCTGTGGACAAACTCAAAAAGATTGTGTCTGCACCGATGACAAATCAAATACAAATACAAGGAAGTGCGGCAATTGTGGTGGTAATCACACAGCGAACTACAGAGGATGCCCTGTTTATAAAGAACTCAAGGCCCGCCTCAACGCGAAGAAATCAACGGCTCGCATCCAGGGCTCGGCACTAATTCCCTCTCAAACAACACCGGGAATATTTTTCTCAAGAGCCGTAATGTCATCAGCGACTCCAATAACAGCTTGATACGCAATGGAAATGCACAGCCCACTCAAATAGTAGATCCCGCCACCATACAATCTAACGCAGCCCCAAGTCCATCCGTACTTGGCCAGAACCCTAACGGGATCGAAACGTTGTTGATCTCGCTAAATCAAAACATGACAAGTTTCATGACGTTCATGCAAAATTGCATGCAGGAACTGATGCGGAATCAGAACCTGCTTATTCAAAAGCCTATGGACAATTAAACAAATAATGTCAGCACTACATATAGGCCTCTGGAATGCAAACGGCATTTCCAAGCACTAACAAGAATTGTCACTGTTTCTGGACTCAAATGATATTGATATTATGCTGTTTTCGGAAACACACCTAACAAACAAAAACACCTTTCAAATACCCAAATATGCATTCTACGCAACAAATCACCCAGACGGCAAGGCTCACGGAGGAACTGGTATCCTAATCAAAAACCGGATTAAACACTGTCTACACAATGGATTTGCCAAACAATACCTACAAGCAACTTCAATAAGTGTCCAAACCACTCTCGGCAGTATAACCGTGGCTGCACTTTACTGTCCACCACGATTCTCAATCTCGGAAAAAGAGTTTACTGATTTTTTCAATACACTCGGAGTACGATTTATTGCTGCAGGAGACTACAACGCCAAGCACCCTCATTGGGGATCCCGCCTGGTAAATCCTAAAGGCAAACAGCTGTACAACATAATCATCAACCCACCAAACAAAATGGGCTACGTCACCGGATAAGCCCACATACTGGCCATCAGATCCACGCAAGCTCCCAGATCTAATAGACTTTGCAATCACCAGGGGAATCGCGCACAATTGCAGAACGGCAGAGACACTAGCAGAATTGTCATCGGATTACTCACCAGTAGTTTTCACTATATTAACAGAACCACAAATAATAAAGCAACCACTCGGGCTAACAAATTGCAAAACAAACTGGCTCAGATTTAAAAAATACATAAGCACCCATATCTAGCTAAATCCCAAACTGGACGACGAAGAAGACATCGAATTTTGCACCTCTGCATTAGAGTCGATGCTCATTGAAGCAGCTGATATCTCCACCCCAAACATTGGTCACACCCAGGAAAAACACAAGTCTAACAACCGACTAATTGAACATCTTGTAACAGAGAAAAGACGACTCAGGCGAGAATGGCAAATGTCTCGATCACCGGCAGCAAAATATCTTCTAAAGGCAGCTTCCCGAACCTTAGCAAAAGCGCTTAGGCAAGAAGAAGCAAGGACACAGCGGCAATATATCGAGAAGCTTAGCCCTACCAGCACAAAATATCCGCTGTGGAAAGCACATCCAACCATAACTGCTCCAGCCGAGATAATTTCACCTTTACGATGCCCAACTGGCAAATGGGCCCGCTCCGACGAAGAAAGAGCACTCACCTTTGCAGCTCATCTAAAAACGGTCTTTCTTCCAAATCCGTCAACAAACTCTTTTCAGCTCCCCTCCTTACGCACCCCAATGGAAAGTGAGCAACCGAAATTCCAAACGGAGGAAATTTCTGCAATTATTAAAAACTACCTTAACCCAAGAAAGTCGCCCGGCCATGACAAAATAACCCCTAAAATAATCCGAGAACTCCCGATCTGTGCCGTGCGTTACATCTGCAAACTTTTCAACGCGATAGTAAAAACTGGTCACTTTCCCATAAGCTGGAAAAAATCAGTAATCAATATGATCCCAAAACCCGGAAAGGACAAAACACAGCCATCATCGTACAGACCAATCAGTTTATTGCCAAGTCTTTCAAAACTATTTGAAAAGGTCCTACAACTCCGTATAAATACAATCCTGGTAAACCAAAATATAATTCCACATCATCAGTTTGGCTTTCGTGAAAAGCATGGCACAATTGAGCAAGTCAACCGTATCACCTCAGAGATCAGCACAGCATTCGAGCAAAAAGAATATTGCACAGCAATTTTTCTCGACGTCGCAACCCACCTAAACGAGGTAGAAAAGTGGCTAGCAGATTGGCGCATCCGTGTAAATGAACAGAAATGCAAACACGTTACGTTTACCCTCAATAGAAGAAACTGCCCATCATTGACGCTCAACAATGTGCCAGTGCCTCAATCCGACGATGTTGTGTATCTTGGAGTTCACCTGGACAGAAGATTAACTTGGCGTAGGCACAACGAAGCCAAGAAAAAGCAGATAAAGCTTAAAGCAACCGGACTACATTGGCTTATCAATGCACGATCTCCCCTATGTTTAGAGTTCAAAGTTCTTCTCTACAACTCGGTATTAAAACCCATCTGGACATATGGCTCTGCACTATGGGGAAACGCAAGCAAGAGCAACATCGAAACCATACAAAGGGCTCAATCCAAGGTTCTCAGAACCATCACGGGAGCACCTTGGTATATCCGTAATGAAAATGTACAGAAAGACCTACATATTCCTAGCGTAATAACCGAAATAAAGGTACAACAGCTTAAGTACACCGCTAAACTGCAGGCACACCCGAATACCCTGGCCAAATCATTAACACGAGTACGTGAAAGTACTCGGCTTCAACGAAACGACCTCCCAACTCTCTAGTAATTAATCAGGGCCCATAGATCAATGTAGCATCTTTCAGATGTTAGGTTATGTGTTAGATTAAGATAAACCTAGAAAATTGTTGTTAGTCTTATAAGCCTATATAAGAGATCCAACAAACAAATACAACGTTAAAAAAAAAAAAAACACTGAAAGGACTACGTTTATTTTTGGGGCTTGCCAGCTATTATCGTAGATTCTTTCGAGACTTTGAAGCTCGCGAAGCCACTAACCTCTTTATTACGAGGAGTAGCAAGAAGACTTAAAATGGGTTCATCTGATAAGGTAGAGATAAAAATTGGACGCTTTTAACAAAATCAAAATCACACTAACATCACAAGATGTAATATTAGCCTACCCGAATTTCAAACAGACTTTTCATCTAACAACAGATGCTTCAAATATTGCCATAGGAGCAGTGCTCGAACATATCACGAACGCTTACAAAGACAGAAGAGAATTGCGCCACGAAAGAAAAGGAAATGTTGTCCATCTTTTGGGCCTTACAAAAATTAAGAATAATATGGCAAATCAAAGGTAGTAATTCACAGACCATCAACCCCTGACATTCGCATTAAGTAATAAGAATCACAACGGAAAGTTGAAAAGATGGAAAAGTTACTTAGAAGAGTTCAATTATGAACTAAAATATAAGCCCGGCCATTCCAATAGAGTAGCAGACGCATTATCTAGAAATCCAACGGACAGCACAGAAATTAATGCTAGTAGCACCTCAGATACAATACATAGTGATGACAGTTCAGGGCATGAACTTATCCCAACTATGGAGGTCCCAATTAATGTATTCAAAAACCAAATTTTCATCTTAACAGATGATAACACAAGCAAAAGCTTTGAAATAATATTTCCGACCTATCAGCGGCACATGATTACTAAGCCTAACTATACAGAACAAGACCTTATTAAAATTCTAAAAAAAAACATGGATCCAAAAATAGTCATCGAAATTTTTACATGCGAAGCGATAATGGGGAAAATTCAGGAAATTTACCCAGCTCACTTTAGAAACTACAAAAGGAAAGAACTAAAGGAAGAAGCTGAACAAGAAGAAATAATAATCAGGGAACATACTAGAGCACATAGAAATTCCATTGAAAACAAGATTCAAATATTATCTAAGTATTTCTTCGCAGGGATGAAAAGGAAAATTGACGCTTAAGTTAATAGCTGTCAAACCTGCAAACTATCCAAATATTAAAGGCATCCGCCTAATATTGAAATCCAAGCAACACCTATTCCCTCATATCCTGGGGAAATAATACATATTGACCTATACTCTACCCAAGGGAAAATTATTTTGACAGCAATAGACAAATTTTCAAAATATGCCCAGGTCAGGCTGGTAAAATCTAAAGCAGCAGAAAATTTGAAAATTCCTTTAAGGGAACTCCTTATAGCTTTTGGGGCAACAAAGACCGTAGTTATGACAATGAAAAGTCACTAAATTCAGCCACGATTAAATTCTTACTAAATAATCAATTACGCATTCAAACATATACGACCCCACCGTATAAATCATCAAGTAACGGACAGGTTGAAAGATTTCATTCCACCTTCACTGAGGTGATGCGATGTTTCAAAAATGACAATCCAGCTGTAAATTTTGAAGATATAATGCTCAAGGCAGTAGAAGAGTACAATCGGTCAATTCATAGCACCACCAACAAAAAACCGATAGAAGTATTTTTTGCAACTCAGCTAACCCAAGAGACAGAAACGATAGAGCAAGACAGGGAGAAATCAAAGAAAAAATTGCTCAGAAACAAACAAAGGGTTTGGAATATCATAACAAAAAAAAGAAGAGATTGAAAAAATATAACACGGGAGATAAAGTTTATGCGAAAATAGATAGGAGATTAGGGTCCAAACTGACACCTAAATACAAAGAAGAAATAGTTGCAAAAGATTTAAACACCAAAATTAAAACAGCCTCCGGGAGGATTATACATAAAAACCACTTAAAAAATTAAATTCTTTCCTGTAGATTTTTCTTGCCGATGTGCCTAGGAAAAGCTACAATGCTTGACTATACGAAGACAAAATTAATAACTATGGAGGCGGGATTCGCCGCACGACAGAATGGAACGTTTAAAATCATTCACGTAATAGAACACGAAAAATATGAATTAGCCCTATCAGTCCTCAAGGATCTTATTCATAATGCAACGGCCTCTAACCCAATCTATCCAATCTTAATATACGAGATATCGAGAGTAGAAAGCGAACTTAAAAGATTAAGACCAATTAAAAAAAGAGATAAGAGATCGCTAGATATTTTGGGAACAGCATGGAAATGGTTAGCAGGTAGTCCCGATCATGCAGATTACGAAATTGTAGTAGACAGGATAAACCGTCAGCTAACTAACAACAATAAGCAAAGTTGTTATCAAAAAATTAGTAGAAAATAAGATTCAAGAGTAAATCACTATTACGAATGAGCTAATCAAGAAAGGAAAGGAAAGTAAAAATACAGAACACGCAGAGTTAGAAACTTTAAAATATAAATTAAGCTTACTAAGAGAAGAAATAACAAATATCATCTATGCCATTGATTGGCCAAAAACCAACACAGTAAATTCACTTGTTCTTTCGAACAAAGAAATAGAAATAATTCAAGAAACCATGCAGAATAGTACAACTTTTGTAAATATAGAAGAAGCAATGGAATTTGCAGAAGTAAATATAGCCTCGGACGGTAAAGACCTTCTATACATCATTAGTTTACCAAGAGTAATAATTGAGAAATGCAAAACGATGTTGGCAATACCAGTAAAACGAAAACAAAAAATTGATGAATTAGACTTCTCTAATGAACTTAGATGTAAGAATACTAACTATGGGTTACTCAAAGATTGTAAAACCCATAATTTTAAAACCATTTGTAAACTGGAAGATTTGAAATAAATAGAAGACCTCCACAATGCATCACCATCAATAGCCAGCACATACGATCACCAGGTGCCACATCTTACTTAACGACTTCAACGAAAACGGTACTGTTGAGGAACCATCTGCACATTGCATAAGTGCCATCCCCAAGCTCATCTTCCCATCACTGATCTATATATTAATCTATAATCTATATCTACTTATATCTATACACTTCATACACACTTTTGCATACACACACATACAAACATATATTATCTAAGTTGCCGCTGCGTCGGCTCATTTTCAAGAATATTGTGAAATAAAATCAGTAACACAAAGGCAAGCAACTGACCAAGAACTCGCATCAACTCTCTTCGGTTTTCATTCAAAATACAGTCCACTACTCAAAGCTATCGGTTTATCACCATATTGTTTGGTCATTCGAGACGGATCTTTTGGAAAGTTAATTTGTGCTGTGTTATTCGTAATAATTGATAACAATGGAACAATTAAAGGCATTGGTAAAGAGTCGCGGCAGACTCAAGGCCAACATCACGCGCATATTGGATTGGGCTGAACAATTCGACCCAACTACAACATCAGAGATCACCTCACGGATGGAACTACTCCAGTCCGTATGGAGGGAATTCAACAAACTAGGGGATTCTATGGCTATGCTCGACAACGTGGAGGGCTATGTGGATCCAGAGGCTGACAACGCCACATATGAGGAGAAGTACCTAAAGGCATACTCATTACTTCTGGAGAAAAATGGGTATCTTCAACCATCTACTTCATCAGGCACTGAGAATGGCGCCAACGCGCAGCATTCAAACAACGACGCAATAATTTCATTGCTACAACAACAACAACAACTATTTGAGAGGTTAGCTGTACAACCTCAACAACAACACACCCCAGACATGTCGATGCTCGCTGGACTTGTGGCAAATTCAAATTCCAATTCGACAAATTCCAATTCGGCGATTCCAATTCAGAGCGAATTGCCAAAAATTCAAATAAAGAAGTTTTCTGGCAACTACACAGAGTGGCCAGCTTTTCAGGGTATTTATGAAAGCACCATTCATAACAAACAGCAATTATCCAACACTCAAAAATTTCATCACTTGAAAACACTGCTCACTGACGAAGCTGCAAACTTAGTGCGACATTTGGCGATCACCGAATCGGCTTACAACACTGCATGGGAAAGTCTTAAGGAAAGATATAATCGACCACGCCACATTGTTAATTCATTTTTGGATCAATTCATGAAGTTACCAACAACAAGTAAAATAGATGTCGCAATTCTGCGTAAGGTCTCAGACGGGACAAACGAGATTGTTCGCGGGTTAGATGCGATCAATCAAACTGGACGTGACTGCTGGATAATATATTTGGCACTGGAGAAATTTGACGCCGACACGCGGCGCAGATGGATAGTGCGCAGTATGGGCAACGAGACCCCCAAACTCGAGGTATTTTTCAAATTTTTAGATGATCGTTGCGAGGAACTGGAACTCAGCAAACGAGAGATTTCGGCTGGAGGCAGAATACCCAGTCAGTTCACCCAAGCCAAAAGGGCTACACAATCGATGGTTGCAGTTGAAGGGATCAATTGCACCAAATGCCATTCTACGGAACACACTCTGTATGGCTGTCAACAATTTTTGAATATGTCGTGTGCGCAAAGGCGTACTTTTGTCAAGGAGAAATCGTTATGTTTCAACTGCTTAAAACAAGGTCATGTAGTCAGCAAGTGTAAATCCAAATACACGTGTAAACAATGTCAAGGTCATCATCATACACTCATTCATGTTCAACGTAATTCACAGATTACAGGAAATCTTATGCAAACAGAGGGAGATGATCTGCGTAACCCAAACGCTCCCTTTTCTCCAAATCACATGGATGAGGCGGAGATGCCATCAGCAACGTTTTGTTCGCAATCCACTGCGAAATCCTCTTTATCGAAAGGATCAATTAGAAGCACATTACCCACTGCTATGGTTTACGTTAAAAACGCAAAAGGAGACTACATAACATGCCGTCTATTGTTGGATACTGGATCAGAACTTACATACATATCGGAAAATTGCATTCGCACTCTGGGATTGACACGTACACCAGCACGCATTCTGGTTACAGGAATATCATCGGTCAAGGCTGATACCACAAGGGGAATCAGCACGCTGCACATAAAGTCTCGCGTCTCAGAGAATCATTTGACTGTCAATGCTCATGTGCTTGGCAGAATCACATCGTCATTGGATAAGAAAAACATCGACACATCTGCATTAGAGACCTTTGCTGGTCTTCAATTGGCTGATTCGCACTTCGAGGGAAACTCACCAATAGACATTCTATTAGGAAGCGAACACGTTTGGTCTGTAGTTACAGGCAGCAAGATGTATGACAACAAGGGCAATCTTATAGCCATTTCTTCAATCTTCGGATGGGTAATAACGTCAATTAGGATACCCCATACAACACAATCCATTGCACTCACCACAACAATCGACATCAATGCTTCGCTCCAAAGATTTTGGGAACTGGAGAATAACAATTTCGTTACCAAAACGGACGATCAGGTAGAGAAACATTTTCTCACCACACACACTAGAGATGACAACGGGAAGTACATCGTAGAACTTCCATTCAACACAACAAATTTGGATTTTGGAGACACTTTACAAGGAGCTCTCAATCGTTTCAACTCAGTGGAACGATGCCTACAGCAAAATGAACAACTACGGAAACAATACATCAACTTTATGAGAGAATACTCTGATTTGGGGCACATGCGAGAATTGTCGCCACATGAAATCAATACAGAGCAATGCTTCTACTTGCCACATCACCCCGTGTTGGGTCGGAAACTTAGGGTAGTTTTCGATGGGTCATATTGCGACGCAAACGGTAAGGCTCTTAACGACACTCTATTTGCAGGACCAAGCATCCAGCGCGATCTATTTGCTGTATGTCTACGCTTCAGGATGTACAAATACGTATTCTCAGCGGACATAGTCAAGATGTTCCGCCAAATATGGGTCAACGAAAAACATCGTAATTTCCAGAGAATCGTTTGGAGAGAGGATCCATCCGATCAAATCAAACACTATCAGCTGTGTACCGTCACCTACGGAACTTTAAGTGCACCATTTCTGGCTGTTCGTGTACTCGAGCAATTGGCAACAGATTATCAACATGAGTTTCCTCACGCTGCAAAAATCTTGCTGGAAGATTTTTTATGTTGACGTCGTTCTTACTGGATCAAATACGGAAGAGGAACTACTACGAAATCGAAACGAGCTCATACAACTAATGTCCTGTGCTAATCTAGAGCTAGGAAAATGGGTATCAAATTCTAATTGCATATCAACTGAAGGCACATCTACACCATCGCTACCAGTGAAGGTTCTTGGGATTTACTGGCACCCTACTAACGACACACTGTCATACAATGTGGGTCTCTCACCACACCCGTGCTGTACAAAGAGACAAGTCCTATCTGACGTATCAAGAATTTTCGATCCTCTTGGACTTCTAGCACCCACCGTGGTCCAATTCAAAATATTATTCCAACAACTATGGCTGCTCAACTTGGGTTGGGATGATCAACTCCCAAATAAACTGGCAGATAATTGGCTCAAATGGCGAGCAGATTTGGAAAATCTTCAACAATTCCAAATGTCACGTTTAGTTGTGAACGATGCGGACAACATTGAACTACACGGATTCTCTGATGCATCCATCAAGGCATACGCTGCTGTAGTATACAGCAAGGTAATCAAAGAAGATGGCTCAATTTCTACATCAATTGTGGCTGCCAAGTCAAGGGTGGCACCGCTGAAGCAGCCATCATTACCACGTTTGGAACTATGCGGAGCACTTCTACTGAGTCAACTAATCAAAACAATCAAGGCAGGATTGCGACACAACTCTACTACTGTATTCGCTTGGTGCGATTCAACAATAGTTCTCTCCTGATTATCATACGCACCTGCCCAACTGAAGACATTTGTTGGAAACCGAACTTCAGAGATATTAGATACAATACCGAGAAATGCTTGGCATCACGTGGACTCCAAGTCGAACCCAGCTGACTGCGCAACCAGGGGTCTGATGGCAGCAGATCTTTTAAATTTTGAGCTGTGGTGGAATGGTCCGTCATGGCTACGAGACAAGGATCAACTTATGGTAAAGTTGAACAACTCACAAATTTGCTTATCTCTTTCAGAAAGTCGCATACAGAAAGAAGTTAAAACAACCTGTCTCTCTACATTGGTAAAGTCAACTTCAGTACACCCACTGGATGAAATCATCGAACGAGTCTCATCATGGCAGAAACTCGTACACACTATGGCTTACGTACTACGTTTCATCACTCGAATCAAGGGTCCATTTCGGGACAAAACCTCAAAATCTCTTACTTTTGAAGAGATCCAGGCGGCGCGCATTATGTGTTTGCGGCACGCACAAACATGCTTCGAAGACGACTACAAATTGGTACTCGCAAATCAACCTCTAAAGAACCGATCTCAACTTTCGAAACCCTCACCAATAATTGACAATGATGGCCTACTAAGAGTTGGTGATCGATTGCAGCAATCGCAATTACCAGCAGAGGCAAAACACCCAGTTTTGCTACCAAAATCTCATCGAATTACAAAACTCATCTTGGAATATGAGCACCGAGTCAACTTGCACCCTGGTGTTTCATCGCTTTTCGTCATTGTTCGACAGCGATTCTGGATATTTGGCGCACGTAACCTAATTCGAAAAATCACACATGATTTTCTGGCTTGCTTTCGACAACGGCAGCATACAACTTATCAAAGGATGGCTGACTTGCCAAGCGTTCGCATTACCCAAGCACTTCCATTCATCAATACTGGATGCGACTATGCTGGTCCAATACTCCTCAAGGATGGCAAGGGTCGCAAACCACGCATTAGCAAAGGCTACATATGCCTATTTGTTTGTCTTGTCACATCGGCAATACATTTGGAACTTGCTACAGATCTCACCACTGAAACATTTTTGGCAGCACTACGTCGTTTCGTATCCTTGCGTGGCAAGTGTAAGACACTCTACAGCGATAATGGCACAAACTTCATCGGTGCAAAACGCTCACTCGATGAAATGCAAAGGCTACTAGCATCACAACAACATAAGGACACCGTTAGACACACCCTGGCAGATGATGGAATTCAATGGGTATTAATTCCACCGCGTGCTCCTCACTGGGGAGGAAAATGGAATCGGCGGTTCGATGCGTAAAGCTACGCCTCCGAAGACTCATCGGAAACTCCACACTCACCTTTGAGCAAATGCGAACCCTTCTTGCTCACATTAGCGCAGTCGTCAACTCACGACCATTGTGCTATACTTCGGATACAGAAGTGAACTACTTATCACCAGCCCACTTTCTAATTGGACGACCTTTCACAACCATTCCAGATGCTGATTTAAGTCACATTCCTGTGGGTCGTTTGGGATACTGGCAAGGTATCCAGTCCATGTACCAAGGCTTCTGGAAAAAATGGCACCAGGAGTACCTAACCACACTACAACAGCGTCCAAAGTGGACCACATCAACGCGTAACATAGAAATTGGAGATCTTGTCTTCATTAAGGAGTCCAACACACCACCAGCTTCATGGCATCTAGCACGAGTTCTAGAAACATACCCAGGAAAGGACAAGCTTGTTCGAGCGGTCAAACTTAAGACCTCATCAGGAGATATGACCCGACCAATCACCAAGGTTGCGGTATTGCCTTGTTCAGAAACTATGTTTCAGGGTGGGCCGGGATGTTGAGGAACCATCTGCACAATGCATAAGTGCCATCCCCAAGCTCATCTTCCCATCACTGATCTATATATTAATCTATAATCTATATCTACATATATCTATACACTTCATACACACTTTTGCATACACACACATACAAACATATATTATCTAAGTTGCCGCTGCGTCCGCTCATTTTCAAAACACCCAAGTTATTGCTCTAAGACTATATTCTTGACCGATCGTTCCTATGGGAGCTGTATGATATGGTAGATTTGTTTAAAGGTATATTAAACTTATGAACCCCAAATTTCGTAACAATTGATTGAAAAACAACAAAGTTATTGAAGTTTAATTCTATTCTTGACCGATCGTTCCTATGGGAGCTATATGATATAGTCATCCGATCGGGATGATTCCGAGATATACAATGCCTGCAGCAAAAAGAAGCCTGGTTGCAAAATTTCAGCTCTGTAGCTTTAAGGGTTTCGGAGGAGAAGCTGTTGATCCAGACAGACAGACGGACGGACAGACGGACATGGCTATATCAACTCAGCTCGTCGTGCTGATCAATAATATATATACTTTATATAGTCGGAGATGCTTCCTTCTATGCGTTGCAAACTATTGACCAAAATTAATATACCCTTTTTGCAAGGGTATAATATAAACGGTCCTATCATCACATATATTTTTGGTATTTTGCGAATAGCGCATAGGTGAAGGAAAAAACAATCTTCGCTTTCTGTCGCTGTTTCTATTCTAATTTACAAAAACAATTGCTCTGCAAGTACCGTTTCTTTTCGTTTATGCTTTCTGCTCTTTCTCGATATTCGAAAGCTGCTGCGTTCGCCGGTTGACCAAAAACAATCAAGCATTGTAAGTGCAGTTCTGAAGCAGCAACGTGCACGATAATCGTAAGCTCTGCAGCTTTAAGGGTCTCGGAGGAGAAGCTGCTGATCCAGACAGACGGACAGACGGACAGAAGGACAGACGGACAGACGGACATGGCTATATCAACTCAGCTCGTCGTGCTGATCAAGAATATATATACTTTATATAGTCGGAAAGGCTTCCTTCTGTGCGTTGCAAACTTTTGACCAAAATTAATATACCCTTGCAAGGGTATAATAGTACAGAAGAGGTACTGTCCCTCGAGATGATCAAGGAGTTACATGTTAACAACACAGAAGAAATAGAAAAAATATATACTAATAGTATCATCATGACGTCATCCAACTGGTTGATATTCTTATTACTAAGACTTGGAGTAATAATCTATGCAATCATAAAAATGAAATGTAAAACTACAACCAACGCAAACAATATCACATTCGAAACAAAAAGCGAAGACATCATATATCACAAGTCCAATTTTTTTTAGCGACCGAGGACGTCCGCGCTTAAGTTGGGGGGAGTTAACACCCGACATTCCTAAAACCACTTATTGACCATCGACATCAACAAATCTGCAATATAATCGCATTGACTCAAGTAAACAGAAATTTCATCTAACACCCAACATCCCTAAACCACTCATGGACTACAATCACATTGACTCAAGTAAACAGGAATTTCATCTAACAACCGACATCCCTAAACCACTTATGGATCACTTAGTGACCCAAGAACATAATTAAATCTTGCCACACACTCAGATTTTGTCACATCAATATTCTCAATAAACATCCACGAATTAGAACCGCAACACTTTGGTAAACAACGACAACAGCCTTATCCCAAAACGTGGGAAATAATCAAAACCACCGCCGCTGCCGATGTCGATGTCGATGCATGGAGGCAGAGCTTTCATCCAACCTTTTGTAATAGAAGTCAGATCAGTTCTTTTCCTGTAATCAAATCTTCCGGTCATAGTATATATCATACTAACCAAAAGAAGTTGAATAAAAATTTATATTTTTTTAAACGGGAAGAAAACTCAATTTTAATTGGCGCCTGAGCAGGGACCGGGTTTAAAAACGTGCAAGTGAACGCAACGTGTTACAATTGCTTCAAAATCAGTCCTCAAAAAACAGAGCCTCTGTGAAGTCAACACTTCTGAACTTGTGCTCCCGGTTTAAAATTTTTCACTGGGTCTGATAAAAACGTGCAAGTGAACGTAACGTGTTACAATTGCCTCAAAACCAGTCCTCAAAAACAGAGCCTCTGTGAAGTCAACACTCGTGAACTTGTGCACCCGGTTTTTTCTCCTCATTGCGATCCTTGTTGTATAGGTTCGCAGGGAACTGGGCACATAAGGAGTCCGGCGGAACCTCATTATCTAAACCAGAAAACAGGAATACTTCCAAAGGACCAGTCCAGCTGAAGCATGGAGATAATAGGATTAATTTAAGTTAAGTAATTATAGAAAGTAAGAAAAATTAAACGAGGAAAAAAACTGTTGAAAGTATATGAATATAATGTATGCTTAATAGAGTTCCACCTCTATAATATGAAATAGTTCCATCTCTAAATTATGAAATAGTTCGCAACATTGTGAAATTCATATACGCCGCAAAAGAAACTTCGAGATCAATAGTATTTTTCTTAGAACTATGTTCCTAACTGTCCCGACAATTGTCTAGCAACATTCGCATTAAATACTTATTTCGGCATAATTTTCTTATTGCGTTGGTCAGTTCTCTTGAGTTAGTCGTCTTGAATCTGTGACTTAGTGAAGTTGATGTGCTGTGCGGTTATCAAGAAAATAATAAATATAATTTAAAATATCAAAGACAATTATCCTTTTTCTTTTAATTTTGGGCCTGGTTTCTGCAACAGGTTATGGGCCCAGGCACGATGGACAAAATTAAAAGAAATATTAAGCCCTTTGATGGGGAAAAATATACAATTTGGAAATTTAGAGTTCGCGCGTTATTAATGGAAAATAATTTGTTAAGTGTTGTGGATAATGATATTCCACATGAAAAGAGCGAATTGTGGCTTAAAAATGACAATCAAGTGAAAAGCATTATTATCGAATACCTAAGCGATTCATTTTTGGGATTCGTTACAAACGAAAAGTCTGCAAAGAAAGTTTTTTCCGATCTCGATGCGATTTATATGCGCAAAAGCTTAGCGTCACAATTGTCCGTCCGAAAACAATTATTGTCCTTAAAATTAAAAAGTAATACCCCCCTGATAAACCATTTCAATACATTCGATGATTTAATAAGCGAATTAATATCTTCGGGAGCAAATATTCAGGAGGTGGACAAAGTTAGTCATTTGTTGCTGACATTGTCACCTTGTTATGACGGAGTAATTACTGCCATTGAAACGTTGTCCGAAGAAAATATAACTTTGTCTTTTGTGAAAAATCGGTTGCTCGATCATGAAATAAAATTACGTAATGCAAATAAGGACACAAGTGCGAAAATATTAAACGTCATGAGAGAAAATAATGCTTTTAAAACCAAGACAAATAAAACAGTTAATAAAAATCGTTTTAACAAATTTAAATCAAAATTTATCAAATGCCATTACTGTGGTAAAAACGGCCACATAAAGAAAGACTGCTTTAAATTTAAAAACGTTTCTCGAAATATCGAAGATAAACAACCAGAGAACCAAGCTCAAGCTGCGGCTGTTGTTCCTGAGCGAGGTTTCGCTTTTATGATAAAGCGAGCAGTTAACTCTCCTGAAGAAGGAGATGGTGTGTCTTTTATTTTGGATTCAGGAGCATCTGACCATATTATTAACAACAAGGATGTTTTTGCTGACTACATTGATTTGGAGAATCCAATTGGAATAGCAGTGGCGAAATGTGGTGAATTTGTTTATGCTACTGCAAAAGGCATTGTAAATCTCCGTAGCAATTGCCAGAAACAAATTACATTGGAGGACGTTTTGTTTTGTAAAGAGATTCCTCATAACTTGCTCTCTGTCAAGAGAATGCAAGACTCTGGAATAACAATTGAGTTTTATCCAGGAGGTGTGAAAGCTACAAAAGATGGCCAAGTTGTTCTTAAAGGTACATGTGAGTATAATGTTCCTATTATAAAATTTTATTCATTGCGAACTGCATATGCACTAAACATGTCAAATAAAAATATTGAAAATTATCGTTTGTGGCATAAAAGGTTGGGGCATATTAGCAAGGGAAAACTTTTAGAAATTAAACGAAACAATATGTTCAATGACACTCATCTTTTAAAGAATATAGAAATTGATAATAAAGTATGTGAGGCATGTATAAATGGAAAACAGTGCAGACTTCCATTTGAAAAATCTAAAAATAAAGGGTACATTAAGAGACCATTATTTGTTGTACATTCAGACGTTTGTGGTCCGATAACACCGTCTACACTAGATGGTAAAAATTATTATGTAATTTTTTCTTGATCAATATACACACTATTGTGTTACATATTTATTGTCTCATAAATCTGATGTCTTCTCTGTTTTTAAAGATTTTGTTGCAAAGAGTGAATGCCACTTTAGTTTGAGAGTTGCCAATTTGTATATTGATAATGGAAGGGAGTATTTGTCAAATGATATGAGAAAATTTTGTGTAGAAAAAGGAATTAGCTATCATTTGACAGTGCCACATACTCCGCAGCAAAACGGCGCTTCAGAGCGCATGATAAGAACATTAACTGAAAAAGGTCGCTCAATGATACAGGGATCAGAAATGAATAAAAGTTTTTGGGGAGAAGCCATTTTAACTGCAACTTATTTGGTAAATAGAATTCCAACTAGGGCACTTGAAAATAATAAAACCCCTTATGAAATGTGGCACAATAGAAAGCCAAACTTGAGACATTTAAAAGTGTTCGGTTCAGTTGTGTATGTTCATCAAAAATTAAGGAAAAGAAAGTTCGATGATAAATCATCTAAAGCAGTGTTAGTTGGCTATGAACCCAATGGTTATCGACTTTGGGATTTTAAAACAAAGAAGTTCTTGGTTGCAAGAGATGTAATAGTTGATGAAACAAAAATGAATCGTGAACAATCTGATATCCTGAACGATACTAAGGATTTCGAGAGTAGTGTGTGTGATATCCTGAATGAAAGTAAGGATTGTGAGAATGCAGACCGATATGATGTCCTGAATGAGAATAAGGATCATGGTCAATGTGACATCCTGAATGAGAGTAAGGATCATGATCAATGTGGCATCCTGAATGACAGTAAGGATCGTGGTTCATGTAGCATCCTGAATGAGAGTAAGGATAATAATAATAAAAATTCAAATTCTTTAAGTTTAGATCAACTTGATATCCTGAATGAGAGTACGGATAAGATAAATAGTGAACCGATTATTAACGGTAATGACAGTATCCGGAATGAGAGTACGGAAATCTCTAATAATTTTGAATTAGATGATCAGTCTAAAGATTTAACAGTTGAAGTTAACTCTAGCGATGAGCATAGTGGTATCAGACGAAGCAACAGACTTAAGAATAAGCCACTGCAGTCGTACAGATTTTTAAACAGTTGTTTAATGAATGCACAGAACCTTCACAATAATGTTCCCTTATCTTTTGATGAAATTAAAAATAGACAGGATAAAGCAAACTGGGAAATAGCTATAAAAGAAGAGTTAGATTCTCATCAAGAAAACAAGACATGGATTATAGTGGATAGACCAGGGGATAAGAACTTGGTTGATAGCAAGTGGGTATTTTCAATTAAGCATGACTGTTTTGGAAATCCAACCAAATATAAAGCGAGACTAGTAGCTCGTGGCTTTACTCAGGAATACATGCTTGATTACGATGAAACCTTTGCCCCAGTGGCACGAATTTCTAGCTTGCGACTTATCTTAGCTCTGTCAAACCAATTTAATTTACAAGTTCATCAAATGGATGTTAAAACTGCGTTTTTGAATGGTGAATTGAAGGAGGAAATTTTTATGTGTATTCCTCAAGGTTTATCATATGGAAATGATAAAGCATGTAAATTAAATAAAGCCCTGTATGGTTTAAAACAAGCAGCTAGATGTTGGTTTGAGGTGTTTGAAAGAGCACTGATGAAAATTGGTTTTATCAGTTCAAAAGTTGACCCCTGCATATATATATATGAAAATGGCCATGTCTCGAAAAATGTATATGTTTTACTTTATGTAGATGATGTTGTTATAGCAACGGAGAACATAGAGACTTTGTCAAAATTCAAATCATACTTAATGGATAATTTTAAAATGACAGATTTGATGGAAATAAAATTCTTTTAGAATTAAAAT
>JAEIGH010000616.1:0-24176 GCA_018903575.1 Drosophila saltans
ATATCCATATTTTGATTTCGATATCCCTATTGGATTTCGATATCCATTTCGATTTCAATATCCCTAAGATTCGATATCCTTAATGATTTCGATTTCGATATCCATATGGATTTCGATATCCATATCGATTTCGATATCCATATCGATTTCGATATCCCTTTGGATTTCGATATCCATCCATTGGATTTCGATATCCATATTGGATTTCGATATCCATATGGATTTCGATATCCATGATTTCGATTTCGATATCCATTTCGATTTCGATATCCATATCGATTTCGATATCCATATCGATTTCGATATCCCTATGGATTTCGATATCCATATGGTTTCGATCCATTTCGATATCCCTATGGATTTCGATATCCATATCGATTTCGATATCCATTTGGATTTCGATATCCCATATCGATTTCGATATCCCTATCGATTTCGATTCATATCGATTCGATATCCATTTCGATTTCGATATCCCTATGGATTTCGATATCCATATCGATTTCGATATCCCTATGGATTTCGATATCCATATGGATTTCGATATCCATATCGATTTCGATATCCATATCGATTTCGATATCCCTATGGATTTCGATTATGGATTTCGATATCCATATCGATTTCGATATCCATATGGATTTCGATATCCATATCGATTTCGATATCCTCTATGGATTTCGATATCCATATGGATTTCGATATCCATATGGATTTCGATATCCATATCGATTTCGATATCCCTATGGATTTCGATATCCACATTTCGATATCCATATCGATTTCGATATCCCTATGGATTTCGATTTCGATATCCATTTGGATTTCGATATCCCTATGGATTTCGATATCCATTATTCGGTTGGGTATGTTGGATTTGATATCCCATTATCGATTTCGATATCCCTATGGATTTCGATATCCATATCGATTTCGATATCCACAGCGGATATTTGGTGCTGGTAGGGGTGAGCTTCTCGATGTACAGCCGCTGTGTCCTTGCTTCTTCCTGCCTAAGCGCCTTTGCTAGAGTTCGCGAAGCTGCCTTTAGGCGTTGTTTTGCTGCCGGAGATCGAGACATTTGCCATTCTCGCCTGAGCCGTCTTTTGTCTGCTAGAAGTAGTTCAATTAGTCAAGAAATTAGAAATCCATATGGATTTCGATATCCCTATGGATTTCGATATCCCTATGGATTTCGATATCCCTATGGATTTCGATATCCCTATGGATTTCGATATCAATATCGATTTCTATATCGTTATCCATTTCGATTTCGATATCCCTGTCGATTTCGATATCCATATCGATTTCTATATCGTTATCCATTTTGATTTCGATATCCATATCGATTTGGGATGATTTGGATGATTTCGATATCCTTATCGATTTCAATATCCATATCAATTTGGATATCCCTATAGATTTTGATATCCATATCGATTTTGATATCCATATGGATTTCGATATCCCTATCGATTTCGATATCCCTATGGATTTCGATATCTATATCGATTTCGGCATCCATATCGATTTCGATATCCCTATGGATTTCGATATCCCTAATGATTTCCATATCCATATGGATTTCGATATCCATATCGATTTCGGTATCCCTATGGATTTCGGTATCCCTATGGATTTCGATATATATATGGATTTCGATAAGCATATAGATTTCGGTATCCATATCGATTTCGATATCCCTATGGATTTCGTTATCCATATCGATTTCAATATCCCTCTGGATTTCGATATCCATATGGATTTCGATATCCCTATGGATTTCGATATCCCTATTGATCTGCATATCCACATGGATTTCGATATCCCTATGGATTTTGATATCCATATCGATTTTGATATCCCTATGGATTTCGATATCCCTATGGATTTCGATATCCCTATGGATTTCGATATCAATATCGATTTCTATATCGTTATCCATTTCGATTTCGATATCCCTGTCGATTTCGATATCCATATCGATTTCTATATCGTTATCCATTTCGATTTCGATATCCATATCGATTTGGGATGATTTGGATGATTTCGATATCCTTATCGATTTCAATATCCATATCAATTTGGATATCCCTATGGATTTTGATATCCATATCGATTTTGATATTCCTATGGATTTCGATATCCCTATCGATTTCGATATCCCTATGGATTTCGATATTTATATCGATTTCGGCATCCATATCGATTTCGATATCCCTATGGATTTCGATATCCCTAATGATTTCCATATCCATATGGATTTCGATATCCATATCGATTTCGGTATCCCTATGGATTTCGGTATCCCTATGGATTTCGATATATATATGGATTTCGATAAGCATATAGATTTCGGTATCCATATCGATTTCGATATCCCTATGGATTTCGTTATCCATATCGATTTCAATATCCCTCTGGATTTCGATATCCATATGGATTTCGATATCCCTATGGATTTCGATATCCCTATTGATCTGCATATCCACATGGATTTCGATATCCCTATGGATTTTGATATCCATATCGATTTTGATATCCCTATGGATTTCGATATCCCTATGGATTTCGATATCCCTATGGATTTCGATATCCCTATGGATTTCGATATCCCTATGGATTTCGATATCCCTATGGATTTCGATATCCCTATGGCTTTCGATATCCCTATGGATTTCGATATCCCTATGGCTTTCGATATCCGTATGGATTTCGATATCCCTATGGATTTTGATATCCATTTCGATTTCAATATCCATATCGATTTCGATATCCCTATGGATTTCGATATCCATATGGATTTCGATATCCATATGGATTTCGATATCCATATGGATTTCGATATCCATATGGATTTCGATATCCCTATCGATTTCGATATCCCTATGGATTTCGATATCTATATCGATTTCGGCATCCATATCGATTTCGATATCCCTAATGATTTCCATATCCATATGGATTTCGATATCCATATCGATTTCGGTATCCCTATGGATTTCGATATCCCTATGGATTTCGATATCCCTATGGATTTCGATATCCCTATGGATTTTGATATCCATATCGATTTTGATATTCCTATGGATTTCGATATCCCTATCGATTTCGGTATCCCTAGGGATTTCGGTATCCCTATGGATTTCGATATATATATGGATTTCGATAAGCATATAGATTTCGGTATCCATATCGATTTCGATATCCCTATGGATTTCGTTATCCATATCGATTTCAATATGCCTCTTGATTTCGATATCCATATGGATTTCGATATCCCTATGGATTTCGATATCCCTATTGATCTCCATATCCACATGGATTTCGATATCTCTATGGATTTTGATATCCATATCGATTTTGATATCCCTATGATATCCCTTTGATATCGATATGGCTTTCGATATCCCTATGGATTTCGATATCCCTATTGATTTCCATATCCATATGGATCAATTACGATATCCCTATGGCTTTCGATATCCCTATGGATTTCGATATCCCTATTGATTTCCACATCCATATGGATCGATTACGATATCCCTTTGGATATCGATATCCCTATGGATTTCGATATCCCTATTGATTTCCACATTCATATGGATCGATTACGATATCCATATGGATATCGATATCCCTATTGATTTCCACATCCATATGGATCGATTACGATATCCCTATGGGTTTCGATAACCATATCGATTTCGATATCCCAATGGATTTCGATATCCCTATGGATATCGATATCCCAATGGATTTCGATATCCATTTCGATTTCGATATCCATATCGATTTGGGTATCCATATCGATTTCGAAATCCCTATGGATTTTGATATCCATATCGATTTTGATATTCCTATGGATTTCGGTATCCCTATAAATTTCGATATCTATATGGATTTCGATAAGCATATCAATTTCGGTATCCATATCGATTTCGATATCCCTATGGATTTCGATATCTATATCGATTTCGGCATCCATATCGATATTGATATTCCTATGGATTTCGATATCCCTATCGATTTCGGTATCCATATAGATTTCGGTATCCCCATGGATTTCGATAAGCATATAGATTTCGGTATCCATATCGATTTCGATATCCCTATGGATTTCGTTATCCATATAGATTTCAATATCCCTCTGGATTTCGATATCCATATGGATTTCGATATCCCTATGGATTTCGATATCCCTATTGATCTCCATATCTACATGGATTTCGATATCCCTATGAATTTTGATATCCCTATGGATTTCGATATCCCTATGGATTTCGATATCCCTATGGATTTCGATATCCCTATGGATTTCGATATCCCCATGGCTTTCGATATCCCTATGGATTTCGATATCCCTATGGCTTTCGATATCCGTATGGATTTCGATATCCCTATGGATTTTGATATCCATTTCGATTTCAATATCCATATCGATTTCGATATCCATATGGATTTCGATATCCATATCGATTTCGATATCCCTATGGATTTTGATATCCCTATGGATTTCGATATCACTATGGATTTCGATATCCATATTGATTTCAATATCCCTATGGATTTCAATATCCATATGGATTTCGATATCCATATCGATTTCGATATCCCTATGGATTTTGATATCCATATCGGTTTTGATATCCCTATCTATTTCGATATCCCTATGGATTTCGATATCCCTATTGATTTCCACATTCATATGGATCGATTACGATATCCCTATGGATATCGATATCCCTATTGATTTCCACATCCATATGGATCCATTACGATATCCCTATGGGTTTCGATAACCATATCGATTTCGATATCCCTATGGATTTCGATATCACTATGGATTTCGATATCCCTATGGATTTTGATATCCATATCGATTTTGATATCCCTATGGATTTCGATATCCCTATGGATTTCGATATCCCTATGGATTTCGATATCCCTATGGATATCGATATCCCAATGGATTTCGATATCCCTATGGATATCGATATCCCAATGGATTTCGATATCCATTTCGATTTCGATATCCATATCGATTTGGGTATCCATATCGATTTCGATATCCCTATGGATTTTGATATCCATATCGATTTTGATATCCCTATGGATTTCGATATCCCTATGGATTTCGATATCCATATGGATTTCGATATCCATATCGATTTCGATATCCATATCGATTTCGATATCCGTATGGATTTCGATATCTATATCGATTTCGATATCCATATCGATATCGATATCCCTATGGATTTCGATATCCCTATCGATTTCGGTATCCCTATGGATTTCGGTATCCCTATGGATTTCGATAAGCATATAGATTTCGGTATCCATATCGATTTCGATATCCCTATGGATTTCGTTATCCATATAGATTTCAATATCCCTCTAGATTTCGATATCCATATGGATTTCGATATCCCTATGGATTTCGATATCCCTATTGATCTCCATATCTACATGGATTTCGATATCCCTATGGATTTTGATATCCCTATGGATTTCGATATCCCTATGGATTTCGATATCCCTATGGATTTAGATATCCCTATGGATTTTGATATCCCCATGGCTTTCGATATACCTATGGATGTCGATATCCCTACGGCTTTCGATATCCGTATGGATTTCGATATCCCTATGGATTTTGATATCCATTTCGATTTCAATATCCATATCGATTTCGATATCCATATGGATTTCGATAAGCATATCAATTTCGATATCCCTATGGATTTCGATATCACTATCGATTTCGGTATCCCTATGGCTTTCGATATCCCTATGGATTTCGATATCCCTATGGATTTCGATATCCCTATGGATTTCGATATCCCTATGGATTTCGATATCCCTATGGATTTCGATATCCCTATGGATTTTGATATCCCTATGGCTTTCGATATCCCTATGGATTTCGATATCCCTATTGATTTCCATATCCATATGGATTACGATATCCCTATGGCTTTCGATATCCCTATGGATTTCGATATCCCTATTGATTTCCACATCCATATGGATCGATTACGATATCCCTATTGATTTCCACATCCATATGGATCGATTACGATATCCCTATGGGTTTCGATATCCCTATGGATTTCGATATCCCTATGGATTTCGATATCCCTATGGATTTCGATATCCCTATGTATTTCGATATCCCTATGGATTTCGATATCGCTATGGATTTCGATATCCCTATGGATTTCGATATCCCTATTGATTTCGATATCCATATGGATTTCGATATCCCTATGGATTTCGATATCCCTATTGATTTCCACATCCATATGGATCGATTACGATATCCCTATGGGTTTCGATATCCCTATGGATTTCGATATCCCTATGGATTTCGATATCCCTATGGATTTCGATATCCCTATGGATTTCGATATCCCTATCGATTTTGATATCCCTATGGATTTCGATATCCCTATGGATTTCGATATCCCTATGGATTTCGATATCCCTATGGATTTCGATATCCCTATGGATTTCGATTTCCTATGATTCGATATCCGGATCGATTTCGATATCCCTATGGATTTCGATATCCCTATTGATTTCGATATCCATATGGATTTCGATATCCATATCGATTTCGATATCCCTATGGATTTCGATATCCCTATGGATTTCGATATCCCTATGGATTTCGATATCCATATGGATTTCGATATCCATATCGATTTCGATATCCCTATGGATTTCGATATCCCTATGGATTTCGATATCCCTATGGATTTCGATATCCCTATGGATTTCGATTTCCATATCCATATCGATATCGATTTCGATATCCCTATGGATTTCGATATCCCTATGGATTTCGATATCCCTATTGGATTTCGATATCCATATGGATTTCGATATCCATATCGATTTCGATATCCCATATTGATTTCGATATCCATTATCGATTTCGATATCCCTATGGATTTCGATATCCCTATGGATTTCGATATCCCTATGGATTTCGATATCCCTATGGATTTCGATATCCATATGGATTTCGATATCCCTATGGATTTCGATATCTATATCGATTTCGACATCCATATGGATTTCGATATCCCTATGGATTTCGATATCCCTATGGATTTCTATATCCATATTGATTTCGATATCCCTATTGATTTCGATATCCACATCGATTTCGATATCCCTATGGATTTCGATATCCCTATGGATTTCGATATCCCTATGGATTTCGATTTACCTATGTATTTCGATATCCATATCTATTTGGGTATCCATATCGATTTCGATATCCCTATGGATTTCGATATCCCTATGGATTTCGATATCCCTATGGATTTCTATATCCATATTGATTTCGATATCCCTATTGATTTCGATATCCACATCGATTTCGATATCCCTATGGATTTCGATATCCCTATGGATTTCGATTTACCTATGTATTTCGATATCCATATCTATTTGGGTATCCATATGGATTTCGATATCCATCAATGGATTTCGATATCCCTATGGATTTCGATATCCATATCGATTTCGATATCCATGGATTTCGATATCCATTTCGATATCCATATCGATTTCGATATCCCTATGGATTTCGATATCCATATGGATTTCGATATCCATATGGATTTCGATATCCCTATGGATTTCGATATCCATATGGATTTCGATATCCATATGGATTTCGATATCCATATCGATTTCGATATCCATATGGATTTCGATATCCATATGGATTTCGATATCGATTTCGATATCCCATATGGATTTCGATATCCATATGGATTTCGATATCCATATGATTTTTTGGATTTCGATATCCATATCGATTTCGATATCCCTATGGATTTCGATATCCATATCGATTTCGATATCCCTATGTCGATTTCGATATCCATATCGATTTCGATATCCCTATGGATTTCGATATCCATATGGATTTCGATATCCATATGGATTTCGATATCCATATGGATTTCGATATCCATATGGATTTCGATATCCATATCGATTTCGATATCCCTATGGATTTCGATATCCATATCGATTTCGATATCCCTATGGATTTCGATATCCATATCGATTTCGATATCCCTATGGATTTCGATATCCATATCGATTTCGATATCCCTATGGATTTCGATATCCCTATGGATTTCGATATCCATATGGATTTCGATATCCATATCGATTTCGATATCCATATCGATTTCGATATCCATATCGATTTCGATATCCCTATGGATTTCGATATCCATATGGATTTCGATATCCATATGGATTTCGATATATCCCTATGGATTTCGATATCCATATGGATTTCGATATCCATATGGGATTTCGATATCCATATCGATTTCGATATCCATATGGATTTCGATATCCATATGGATTTCGATATCCATATCGATTTCGATATCCCTATGGATTTCGATATCCATATCGATTTCGATATCCATATGGATTTCGATATCCATATGGATTTCGATATCCATATGGATTTCGGATATCCATATCGATTTCGATATCCATATGGATTTCGATATCCATATCGATTTCGATATCCATATGGATTTCGATATCCATATGGATTTCGATATCCATTTCGATTTCGATATCCATATCGATTTCGATATCCATATGGATTTCGATATCCATATGGATTTCGATATCCATATGGATTTCGATATCCCTATGGATTTCGATATCCATATCGATTTCGATATCCATATGGATTTCGATATCCATATGGATTTCGATATCCATATGGATTTCGATATCCATATGGATTTCGATATCCATATGGATTTCGATATCCATATGGATTTCGATATCCATATGGATTTCGATATCCATATGGATTTCGATATCCATATGGATTTCGATATCCATATCGATTTCGATATATCCATATCGATTTCGATATCCCTATGGATTTCGATATCCATATGGATTTCGATATCCATATGGATTTCGATATCCATTATGGATTTCGATATCCATTATGGATTTCGATATCCATATGGATTTCGATATCCCTATGGATTTCGATATCCATATCGATTTCGATATCCCTATGGATTTCGATATCCATATGGATTTCGATATCCATATGGATTTCGATATCCATTTTGGATTTCGATATCCATATGGATTTCGATATCCATATGGATTTCGATATCCATATGGATTTCGATATCCATATGGATTTCGATATCCATATGGATTTCGATATCCATATGGATTTCGATATCCATATGGATTTCGATATCCATATGGATTTCGATATCCATATCGATTTCGATATCCATATGGATTTCGATATCCATATCGATTTCGATATCCATATGGATTTCGATATCCATATGGATTTCGATATCCCTATGGATTTCGATATCCATATGGATTTCGATATCCATATCGATTTCGATATCCATATGGATTTCGATATCCCTATGGATTTCGATATCCCTATCGATTTCGATATCCATATCGATTTCTATATCGATTTCGATATCCTTTGGATTTCGATATCCCTATGGATTTCGATATCCATATGGATTTCGATATATTTCGATATCCATATCGATTTCGATATCCCATATCGATTTCGATATTTCGATATCCCTAATGATTTCGATATCCATTTCGATTTCGATATCCATATGGATTTCGATATCCATATCGATTTCGATATCCATATCGATTTCGATATCCATATCGATTTCGATATCCATATCGATTTCGATATCCCTATGGATTTCGATATCCATATGGATTTCGATATCTCTAATGATTTCTATATCGATATCCATTTCGATTTCGTATATCCCTATGGATTTCGATATCCATATCGATTTCGATATCCCTTTGGATTTCGATATCCATATCAATTTCGGCATCCATATCGATTTCGATATCCCTATAGATTTCGATATCCATTTCGATTTCGATTTCCATATCGATTTGGGTATCCATATCGATTTCGATATCCCTATGGATTTCGATATCCATATCGATTTCGATATCCCTATCGTTTCGATATCCTTCGATTTCGATATCCATATGGATTTCGATATCCCTATGGATTTCGATATCCATATCGATTTCGATATCCCTATGGATTTCGATATCCATATCGATTTCGATATCCATATCGATTTCGATATCCCTATGGATTTCGATATCCATTTCGATTTCAATATCCATATCGATTTCGATATCCCTATGGATTTCAATATTCATATGGATTTCAATATCCATATTGAATTTGGTATCCCTAATGATTTCGATATCCCTTTGGATTTCGATATCCGCATGGATTTCGATATCCATATCAATTTCGGCATCCATATCGATTTAAATATCCATATCGATTTCGATATCCATATCGATTTCGGTATCCATTTCGATTTCAATATCCATATCGATTTCGATATCCCTATGGATTTCGATATCCATATGGATTTCGATATCTCTAATGATTTCTATATCGATATCCATTTCGATTTCGATATCCCTATGGATTTCGATATCCATATCGATTTCGATATCCCTTTGGATATCGATATCCGTATGGATTTCGATATCCATATCAATTTCGGCATCCATATCGATTTAAATATCCATATCGATTTCGATATCAATATGGATTTCGATATCCATATGGATTTCGATATCCATATGGATTTCGATATCCCTTTGGATTTCGATATCCATATCTATTTCGGCATCCATATCGATTTAAATATCCATATCGATTTCGATATCCCTTTGGATTTCGATATCACTATGGATTTCGATATCCATTTCGATTTCAATATCCATATTGATTTCGATATCCCTATGGATTTCGATATCCATATGGATTTTGATATCCATTAGGATTTCGATATCCATATGGATTTCGATATCCATTTGGATTTCGATATCCATATCGATTTTGGTATCCCTAATGATTTCGATATCCATATGGATTTCGATATCCATTTGGATTTCGATATCCATTTCGATTTCGATATCCATATCGATTTCGATATCCCTATGGATTTCGATATCCATATGGATTTCGATATCCATATGGATTTCGATATCCATATGGATTTCGATATCCATATGGATTTCGATATCCATATGGATTTCGATATCCATATCGATTTCGATATCCAAATTTCGATTTCGATATCCATATCGATTTCGATATCCCTAATGATTTCGATATCCATATGGATTTCGATATCCATATCGATTTCGATATCCCTATGGATTTCGATATCCATATCGATTTCGATATCCATATCGATTTCGATATCCATATGGATTTCGATATCCATTTGGATTTCGATATCCATATCGATTTCGATATCCCTATCGATTTCGATATCCATATCGATTTCGATATCCATATCGATTTCGATATCCCTATGGATTTCGATATCCATATGGATTTCGATATCCGATTTCGATATCCATATGGATTTCGATATCCATATCGATTTTGATATCCCTATGGATTTCGATATCCATATGGATTTCGATATCCATTTCGATTTCAATATCCCTATGGATTTCGATATCCATATCGATTTCGATATCCATATCGATTTCGATATCCCTATGGATTTCGATATCCATATGGATTTCGATATCCATTTGGATTTCGATATCCATATGGATTTCGATATCCATTTGGATTTCGATATCCATATCGATTTCGGTATCCCTAATGATTTCTATATCGATATCCATATCGATTTTGATATCCCTATGGATTTCGATATCCATATGGATTTCGATATCCATTTCGATTTCAATATCCATTTCGATTTCGATATCCCTATGGATTTCGATATCCCTTTGGATTTCGATATCCGTATGGATTTCGATATCCATATGGATTTCGATATCCATTTGGATTTCGATATCCATATCGATTTCGGTATCCCTAATGATTTCTATATCGATATCCATATCGATTTTGATATCCCTATGGATTTCGATATCCATATGGATTTCGATATCCATTTCGATTTCAATATCCATATCGATTTCGATATCCCTATGGATTTCGATATCCATATGGATTTCGGTATCTCTAATGATTTCTATATCGATATCCCTATGGATTTCGATATCCATATGGATTTCGATATCCATTTGGATTTCGACATCCATATCGATTTCGGTATCCCTAATGATTTCTATATCGATTTCCATATCGATTTTGATATCCCTATGGATTTCGATATCCATATGGATTTCGATATCCATTGGATTTCGATATCCATATCGATTTCGGTATCCCTAATGATTTCGTATATCCATATCGATTTCGATATCCTATGGGATTTCGATATCCATATGGATTTCGATATCCATTTCGATTTCGATATCCCTATGGATTTCGATATCCATATCGATTTCGATATCCCTATGGATTTCGATATCCATATGGATTTCGATATCCATATGGATTTCGATATCCATTTCGATTTCAATATCAATTTCGATTTCGATATCCCTATGGATTTCGATATCCCTTTGGATTTCGATATCCGTAAGGATTTCGATATCCATATGGATTTCGATATCCATTTGGATTTCGATATCCATATCGATTTCGGTATCCCTAATGATTTCTATATCGATATCCATATCGATTTTGATATCCCTATGGATTTCGATATCCATATGGATTTCGATATCCATTTGGATTTTGATATCCATATGGATTTCGATATCCATTTCGATTTCCATATCCATATCGATTTCGATATCCATATGGATTTCGATATCCATATCGATTTCGGTATCCCTAATGATTTCTATATCGATATCCATATCGATTTTGATATCCCTATGGATTTCGATATCCATATGGATTTCGATATCCATTTCGATTTCAATATCCCTATGGATTTCGATATCCATATCGATTTCGATATCCCTATGGATTTCGATATCCATATGGATTTCGATATCCATTTGGATTTTGATATCCATATGGATTTCGATATCCATTTCGATTTCCATATCCATATCGATTTCGATATCCATATGGATTTCGATATCCATATCGATTTCGGTATCCCTAATGATTTCTATATCGATATCCATATCGATTTTTATATCCCTATGGATTTCGATATCCATATGGATTTCGATATCCATTTCGATTTCAATATCCATTTCGATTTCGATATCCCTATGGATTTCGATATCCCTTTGGATTTCGATATCCGTAAGGATTTCGATATCCATATGGATTTCGATATCCATTTGGATTTCGATATCCATATCGATTTCGGTATCCCTAATGATTTCTATATCGATATCCATATCGATTTTGATATCCCTATGGATTTCGATATCCATATGGATTTCGATATCCATTTCGATTTCAATATCCATATCGATTTCGATATCCCTATGGATTTCGATATCCATATGGATTTCGGTATCCCTAATGATTTCTATATCGATATCCATATCGATTTCGATATCCCTATGGATTTCGATATCCATATGGATTTCGATATCCATATGGATTTCGATATCCATATGGATTTCGATATCCATTTGGATTTCGATATCCATATCGATTTCGGTATCCCTAATGATATCTATATCGATATCCATATCGATTTTGATATCCATATGGATTTCGATATCCATATCGATTTCGATATCCATATGGATTTCGATATCCATATGGATTTCGATATCCATTTGGATTTCGATATCCATATGGATTTCGATATCCATATCGATTTCGATATCCATATCGATTTCGATATCCCTATGGATTTCGATATCCATATGGATTTCGGTATCCCTAATGATTTCTATATCGATATCCATATCGATTTCGATATCCCTATGGATTTCGATATCCATATGGATTTCGATATCCATTTGGATTTCGATATCCATATGGATTTCGATATCCATTTCGATTTCGATATCCATATCGATTTCGATATCCCTATGGATTTCGATATCCATATGGATTTCGATATCTCTAATGATTTCTATATCGATATCCATATCGATTTTGATATCCCTATGGATTTCGATATCCATATGGATTTCGATATCCATTTCGATTTCAATATCCATATTGATTTCGATATCCCTATGGAATTCGATATCCATATGGATTTCGATATCTCTAATGATTTCTATATCGATATCCATTTCGATTTCGATATCCCTATGGATTTCGATATCCATATCGATTTCGATATCCGTATGGATTTCGATATCCCTATGGATTTCGATATCCCTATGGATTTCGATATCCATATCGATTTCGATATCCATATGGATTTCGATATCCCTATGGATTTCGATATCCATATGGATTTCGATATCCATATGGATTTCGATATCCATATGGATTTCGATATCCATATCGATTTCGATATCCATATCGATTTCGATATCCCTATGGATTTCGATATCCATATGGATTTCGATATCCATTTCGATTTCGATATCCATATCGATTTCGATATCCATATCGATTTCGATATCCCTATGGATTTCGATATCCATATCGATTTCGATATCCATATCGATTTCGATATCCCTATGGATTTCGATATCCCTATGGATTTCGATATCCATATGGATTTCGATATCCATATGGATTTCGATATCCATATGGATTTCGATATCGATATCCATTTCGATTTCGATATCCATATCGATTTCGATATCCATATCGATTTCGATATCCCTATGGATTTCGATATCCATATGGATTTCGATATCCATTTGGATTTCGATATCCATATGGATTTCGATATCCATATCGATTTCGATATCCATATCGATTTCGATATCCCTATGGATTTCGATATCCATATGGATTTCGATATCCATTTGGATTTCGATATCCATATGGATTTCGATATCCATATTGATTTCGATATCCATATCGATTTCGATATCCATATCGATTTCGATATCCCTATGGATTTCGATATCCATATCGATTTCGATATCCCTATGGATTTCGATATCCATATGGATTTCGATATCCCTAATTATTTCGATATCCATATCGATATCCATTTCGATTTCGATATCCATATCGATTTCGATATCCCTATGGATTTCGATATCCATATTGATTTCGATATCCATATGGATTTCGATATCCATATGGATTTCGATATCCATATCGATTTCGATATTCCTATTTCGATTTCGATATCCATATCGATTTCGATATCCCTATGGATTTCGATATCCCTATGGATTTCGATATCCATATCGATTTCGATATCCATATCGATTTCGATATCCCTAATTATTTCGATATCCATTATCGATTTCGATATCCATATCGATTTCGATATCCCTATGGATTTCGATATCCATATGGATTTCGATATCCCTATGGATTTCGATATCCATATGGATTTCGATATCCATATGGATTTCGATATCCATTTGTATTTCGATATCCATATGGATTTCGATATCCATATCGATTTCGATATCCATATCGATTTCGATATCCCTATGGATTTCGATATCCATATCGATTTCGATATCCCTATGGATTTCGATATCCCTATGGATTTCGATATCCATTTCGATTTCCAATATATCGATTTCAATATCCCTATGGATTTCGATATCCATATGGATTTTGATATCCATATGGATTTCGATATCCATATCGATTTCGGTATCCCTAATTATATCTATTTCGATATCCATTTCGATTTCGATATCCCTTTGATTTCGATATCCATATCGATATCCATTTCGATTTCGATATCCCTATGGATTTCGATATCCATATCGATTTCGATATCCATATCGATTTCGATATTCCATATGGATTTCGATATCCATATCGATTTCGATATCCTATGGATTTCGATATCCATATGGATTTCGATATCCATATGGATTTCGATATCCATTTCGATTTCGATATCCATATCGATTTCGATATCCCTATGGATTTCGATATCCATATCGATTTCGATATCCCATTTGGATTTCGATATCCCTTGGGTTTCGATATCCATTTCGATTTCGATATCCATATCGATTTCGATATCCATATGGATTTCGATATCCATATGGATTTTGATATCCATATGGATTTCGATATCCATATCGATTTCGGTATCCCTAATTATTTCTATATCGATATCCATTTCGGTTTCGATATCTATCCATTGATTTCGATATCCATATGGATTTCGATATCCATATGGATTTCGATATCCATATGGATTTCGATATCCATATCGATTTCGATATCCATATCGATTTCGATATCCATATCGATTTCGATATCCTATATGATTTCGATATCCCTATGGATTTCGATATCCATATCGATTTCGATATCCATTTCGATTTCGATATCCATATCGATTTCGATATCCCTATGGATTTCGATATCCATATGGATTTCGATATCCATTATTTCGGATTTTATCCTTTGGATTTCGATATCCATTTCGATTTCGATATCCATTTCGATTTCAATATCCATATCGATTTCGATATCCCTATGGATTTCGATATCCATATCGATTTCGATATCCCTATGGATTTCGATATCCTTTTGGATTTCGATATCCATATGGATTTCGATATCCATATCGATTTCGATATCCCTATGGATTTCGATATCCCTATGGATTTCGATATCCATATCGATTTCGATATCCCTAATGATTTCGATATCCATATCGATTTCGATATCCCTATGGATTTCGATATCCCTATCGATTTCGATATCCCTTGGATTTCGATATCCATATCGATTTCGATATCCATATCGATTTCGATATCCATATGGATTTCGATATCCATATGGATTTCGATATCCCTATGGATTTCGATATCCATATGGATTTCGATATCCCTATGGATTTCGATATCCATATGGATTTCGATATCCCTATGGATTTCGATATCCATATGGATTTCGATATCCTCGATATCTATCGATTTCGATATCCATATCGATTTCGATATCCCTATGGATTTCGATATCCATATCGATTTCGATATCCCTATGGATTTCGATATCCATATCGATTTCGATATCCATATCGATTTCGATATCCATATGGATTTCGATATCCCTATGGATTTCGATATTCATATCGATTTCGATATCCCTATGGATTTCGATATCCATATCGATTTCGATATCCCTAATGATTTCGATATCCAAATCGATTTCGATATCCTTATGGATTTTATCGATATCCATATCGATTTCGATATCCCTATGGATTTCGATATCCATATGGATTTCGATATCCATATGGATTTCGATATCCATATGGATTTCGATATCCATATCGATTTCGATATCCCATATTGGATTTCGATATCCATATGGATTTCGATATCCATATGGATTTCGATATCCATATCGATTTCGATATCCCTATGGATTTTTCGATATCCATATGGATTTCGATATCCATATGGATTTCGGTATCCATATCGATTTCGATATCCCTATGGATTTCGATATCCATATCGATTTCGATATCCCTATGGATTTCGATATCCTTATGGATTTCGATATCCATTTCGATTTCGATATCCATATCGATTTCGATATCCCTATGGATTTCGATATCCATATGGATTTCGATATCCATATGGATTTCGATATCCATATCGATTTCGGTATCCCTAATGATTTCTATATCGATATCCATTTCGATTTCGATATCCCTATTGATTTCGATATCCATATCGATTTCGATATCCCTATGGATTTCGATATCCATATGGATTTCGATATCCATATCGATTTCGATATCCATATCGATTTCGATATCCATATGGATTTATTTCGATATCCATTTCGATTTCGATATCCATATGGATTTCGATATCCATATCGATTTCGATATCCCTTTTATCGATATCAATTTCGGTATCCCTAATGATTTTCGATATCCATATCGATTTCGATATCCATATCGATTTCGATATCCATATCGATTTCGATATCCCTATGGATTTCGATATCCATATGGATTTCGATATCCATATGGATTTCGATATCCATATCGATTTCGATATCCATACGATTTTTATGCGATATCCATTTTGATTTCGATATCCATATGGATTTCGATATCCTTTTGATTTCGATATCCATATGGATTTCGATATCCCTATGGATTTCGATATCCATTTGGATTTCGATATCCATATGGATTTCGATATCCATATCGATTTCGGTATCCATATGGATTTCGATATCCCTATGGATTTCGATATCCCTATGGATTTCGATATCCCTATGGATTTCGATATCCATTTGGATTTCGATATCCATATGGATTTCGATATCCATATCGATTTCGATATCCATATCGATTTCGATATCCCTATGGATTTCGATATCCATATGGATTTCGATATCCATATGGATTTCGATATCCATATCGCTTTCGGTATCCCTATTATTTCGATTTCGATATCCATATGGATTTCGATATCCCTATGGATTTCGATATCCATATGGATTTCGATATCCCTATGGATTTCGATATCCCTATGGATTTCGATATCCATATCGATTTCGATATCCATATCGATTTCGATATCCTTATGGATTTCGATATCCATATGGATTTCGATATCCATATGGATTTCGATATCCATATGGATTTCGATATCCATATGGATTTCGATATCCCTATGGATTTCGATATCCTTATGGATTTCGATATCCATATCGATTTCGATATCCATATCGATTTCGATATCCATATGGATTTCGATATCCATATGGATTTCGATATCCATATGGATTTCGATATCCATATCGATTTCGATATCCCTATGGATTTCGATATCCTTATGGATTTCGATATCCATATCGATTTCGATATCCATATCGATTTCGATATCCCTATGGATTTCGATATCCATATGGATTTTGATATCCATATGGATTTCGATATCCATATGGATTTCGATATCCATTTCGATTTCAATATCCATATCGATTTCGATATCCCTATGGATTTCGATATCCATATGGATTTCGATATCCATATGGATTTCGATATCCATATGGATTTCGATATCCATATCGATTTCGATATCCCTATGGATTTCGATATCCATATCGATTTCGATATCCCTATCGATTTCGATATCCATATGGATTTCGATATCCATATGGATTTTGATATCCATATCGATTTCGATATCCATATCGATTTCGATATCCCTAATGGATTTTCGATATCCATATCGATTTCGTTATCCCTATGGATTTCGATATCATTATGGATTTCGATATCCTTATGGATTTCGATATCCTTATGGATTTCGATATCAATATCAATTTCGATATCCCATATGGATTTCGATATCCATATGGATTTCGATATCCATATCGATTTCGATATCCATATGGATTTCGATATCCCTATGGATTTCGATATCCATATGGATTTCGATATCCATATGGATTTCGATATCCATATCGATTTCGATATCCATATTGGGATTTCGATATCCCTATGGATTTCGATATCCATATGGATTTCGATATCCTTATGGATTTCGATATCCATATCGATTTCGGTATCCATATCGATTTCGATATCCCTATGGATTTCGATATCCATATCGATTTCGATATCCATATGGATTTCGATATCCTTATGGATTTCGATATCCATTTCGATTTCGATATCCATTTGGATTTCGATATCCCTATGGATTTCGATATCCATATCGATTTCGATATCCATATCGATTTCGATATCCCTATGGATTTCGATATCCATATCGATTTCGATATCCATATGGATTTCGATATCCATATGGATTTCGATATCCATATCGATTTCGATATCCCATATCGATTTCGATATCCATATGGATTTTCGATATCCATATGGATTTCGATATCCATATGGATTTCGATATCCCATTGATTTCGACATCTATCCATATCGATTTCGATATCCCTATCGATTTCGATATCCATATCGATTTCGATATCCCTATGGATTTCGATATCCATATCGATTTCGATATCCCTATGGATTTCGATATCCTTATGGATTTCGATATCCATTTCGATTTCAATATCCATATCGATTTCGATATCCCTATGGAGTTCGATATCCATATGGATTTTGATATCCATATGGTTATCGATATCCATATCGATTTCGGTATCCCTAATGATTTCTATATCGATATCCATTTCGATTTCGATATCCTTATGGATTTCGATATCCATATCGATTTCGATATCCCTATGGATTTCGATATCCATATGGATTTCGATATCCATATGGATTTCGATATCCATATCGATTTCGATGATTTCCCTATGGATTTCGATATCCATATCGATTTCGATATCCATATTGATTTCGATATCCCTATGGATTTCGATATCCATATGGATTTCGATAAATCCATATGGATTTCGATATCCATATCGATTTCGATATCCCTATGGATTTCGATATCCATATCGATTTCGATATCCCTATGGATTTCGATATCCATATCGATTTCGATATCCCTATGGATTTCGATATCCATATGGATTTCGATATCCATATGATTTTCGATATCCATATCGATTTCGATATCCATTATTCGATTTCGATATCCATATCGATTTCGATATCCCTATGGATTTCGATATCCATATCGATTTTCGATATCCATATGGATTTCGATATCCATATCGATTTCGATATCCATATCGATTTCGATATCCCATATGGATTTCGATATCCATATCGATTTCGATATCCATATCGATTTCGATATCCATATCGATTTCGATATCCCTATGGATTTCGATATCCATATGGATTTCGATATCCATATCGATTTCGATATCCATATCGATTTCGATATCCCTATGGATTTCGATATCCATATCGATTTCGATATCCCTAATGGATTTCGATATCCATATCGATTTCGATATCCATATGGATTTCGATATCCATATCGATTTCGATATCCATATGGATTTCGATATCCATATGGATTTCGATATCCATATCGATTTCGATATCCATATGGATTTCGATATCCATATGGATTTCGATATCCATATGGATTTCGATATCCATATGGATTTCGATATCCATTATGGATTTCGATATCCATATCGATTTCGATATCCCTTATCGTTTCGATATATGGATTTCGATATCCATATGGATTTCGATATCCATTTGGATTTCGATATCCATATCGATTTCGATATCCATATGGATTTCGATATCCATATCGATTTCGATATCCATATGGATTTCGATATCCATATGGATTTCGATATCCATATGGATTTCGATATCCATATGGATTTCGATACCCATATCGATTTCGATATCCATATAGATTTCGATATCCATTTGGATTTCGATATCCATATCGATTTCGGTATCCCTTTGGATTTCGATATCCATATCGATTTCGATATCCTTATGGATTTCGATATCCATATCGATTTCGATATCCCTATTGATTTCGATAGCCATATGGATTTCGATATCCCTATCGATTTCGATATCCATATGGATTTCGATATCCCTATGGATTCCGATATCTTTATCGATTTCGGTATAACTTTGGATTTCGATATCCATATCGATTTCGATATCCTTATGGATTTCGATATCCATAGCGATTTCGATATCCCTATTTATTTCGATAGCCATATGGATTTCGATATTCATATCGATTGCGATATCCCTATGGATTTCGATATCCCTTTGAATATCGATATCCCTATGGATTTCGATATCCATATCGATTTTGGTATCCCTATGGATTTCGATATCCATATGGATTTCGATATCCCATATGGATTTCGATATCCATATGGATTTCGATATCCTATGATTTCGATATCGATTTCGATATCCATATGGATTTCGATATCCATATGGATTTCGATATCCATATCGATTTCGATATCCATATGGATTTCGATATCCATATGGATTTCGATATCCATATGGATTTCGATATCCATATGGATTTCGATATCCATATCGATTTCGATATCCATATGGATTTCGATATCCATATGGATTTCGATATCCATATGGATTTCGATATCCATATGGATTTCGATATCCATATGGATTTCGATATCCATATGGATTTCGATATCCATATGGATTTCGATATCCATATCGATTTCGATATCCATATTTCGATTTCGATATCGATATCCATATGGATTTCGATATCCATATGGATTTCGATATCCATATGGATTTCGATATCCATTTGGATTTCGATATCCATATCGATTTCGATATCCCTATGGATTTCGATATCCATATGGATTTCGATATCCATATGGATTTCGATATCCATATGGATTTCGATATCCATATGGATTTCGATATCCATATGGATTTCGATATCCATATGGATTTCGATATCCATATCGATTTCGATATCCATATCGATTTCGATATCCCTATGGATTTCGATATCCATATGGATTTCGATATCCATATGGATTTCGATATCCATATCGATTTCGATATCCCTATGGATTTCGATATCCATATCGATTTCGATATCCATATCGATTTCGATATCCCTATGGATTTCGATATCCATATGGATTTCGATATCCTTATGGATTTCGATATCCATTTGTATTTCGATATCCGTATGGATTTCGATATCAATATCAATTTCGGTGTCCATATCGATTTCGATATTCCTATGGATTTCGATATCCATATCGATTTCGATATCCCTATGGATTTCGATATCCATATGGATTTCGATATCCATTTCGATTTCAATATCCATATCGATTTCGATATCCCTATGGATTTCGATATCCATATGGATTTCGATATCCCTATGGATTTCGATATCCATTTGGATTTCGATATCCGTATGGATTTCGATATCAATATCAATTTCGGTGTCCATATCGATTTCGATATTCCTATGGATTTCGATATCCATATCGATTTCGATATCCCTATGGATTTCGATATCCGATTTCGATATCCCTATGGATTTCGATATCCTTATGGATTTCGATATCCATTTCGATTTCGATATCCATTTGGATTTCGATATCCGTATGGATTTCGATATCCATTTCGATTTCGATATCCATATCGATTTCGATATCCCTATGGATTTCGATATCCATATGGATTTTGATATCCATATGGATATCGATATCCATATCGCTTTCGGTATCCCTATGGATTTCGATATCCTATCGTTTCGTATCTTTTTCTTCGATTTCGATATCCATATCGATTTCGATATCCCTATGGATTTCGATATCCATATGGATTTCGATATCCCTATGGATTTCGATATCCATTTGTATTTCGATATCCGTATGGATTTCGATATCAATATCAATTTCGGTGTCCATATCGATTTCGATATTCCTATGGATTTCGATATCCATATCGATTTCGATATCCCTATGGATTTCGATATCCTTATGGATTTCGATATCCATTTCGATTTCAATATCCATATCGATTTCGATATCCCTATGGAGTTCGATATCCATATGGATTTTGATATCCATATGGTTATCGATATCCATATCGATTTCGGTATCCCTAATTATTTCTATATCGATATCCATTTCGATTTCGATATCCCTTTGGATTTCGATATCCCTATGGATTTCGATATCCATTTGGATTTCGATATCCGTATGGATTTCGATATCAATATCAATTTCGGTGTCCATATCGATTTCGATATTCCTATGGATTTCGATATCCATATCGATTTCGATATCGCTATGGATTTCGATATCCATTTCGGATTTCGATATCCATTTCGATTTTATATCCATTTATTTAAACGATAACCCTATGGATTTCGATATCCATATCGATTTCGATATCCCTATGGATTTCGATATCCTTGTGGATTTCGATATCCATTTCGATTTCAATATCCATATCGATTTCGATATCCCTATGGAGTTCGACATCCATATGGATTTTGATATCCATATGGTTATCGATATCCATATCGATTTCGGTATCCCTAATTATTTCTATATCGATATCCATATCGATTTCGATATTCCTATGGATTTCGATATCCATATCGATTTCGATATCCCTATGGATTTCGATATCCTTATGGATTTC
>JAEIGH010000282.1:0-92440 GCA_018903575.1 Drosophila saltans
TCGAATTCGAAATCCATTTTGATATCGAAATCCATTTCGAATTCGAAATCCATTTCGAATTCAAAATCTATTTCGATATCGAAATCCACATCGAATTCGAAATCCATTTCGAATTCAAAATCCATTTCGAATTCAAAATCTATTTCGATATCGATATTTTTTTATCGAATTCGAAATCCATTTCGAATTCAAAATCCATTTCGATATCGAAATTCACATCGAATTCGAAATCCATTTAGAATTCAAAATCTATTTCGATATCGAATTTTTCATCAAATTCGAAATCCATTTCGAATTCAAAATCTATTTCGATATCGAATTCTTTATCGAATTCGAAATCCATTTCGAATTCAAAATCCATTTCGATATCGAAATCCATGTCGAATTCGAAATCCATTTCGAATTCAAAATCTATTTCGATTTCGAATTCTTTATCGAATTCGAAATCCATTTTGATATCGAAATCCATTTCCATATCGAAATCCATATCGAATTCGAAATCCATTTCGAATTCAAAATCTATTTCGATATCGAAATCCATATCGAATTCGAAATCCATTTCGAATTCAAAATCTATTTCGATATCGATTTTTTTTATCGAATTCGAAATCCATTTCGAATTCAAAATCTATTTCGATATAGATTTTTTTATCGAATTCGAAATCCATTTCGATATCGAAATCCATATCGAATTCGAAATCCATTTCGAATTCAAAATCTATTTCGATATCGAATCCTTTATCGAATTCGAAATCCATTTTGATATCGAAATCCATATCGAATTCGAAATCCATTTCGAATTCAAAATCTATTTCGAAATCAAAGTCTTATTTCGAATATCGAAATCCTTTATCGAATTCGAAATCCATTTCGATATCGAAATCCATATCGAATTCGAAATCCATTTCGAATTCAAAATCTATTTCGATATCGAAATCCATATCGAATTCGAAATGGATTTCGATATTCAAAATCTTTATCGAATTCGAAAATCATTTCGAATTCAAAATCTATATCGATATCGAAATCCATCGATATCGAATTCGAAATCCATTTTCGAATTCGAAATCGATTTCGATATCGAAATTTTTTCGATATCGAAATACATTTTGAAATCGAAATATTTCGAATTCGAAATGCATTTCGATATCGAAATGGATTTCGAATTCGATAAAAAATCTTTCATATCGAATTAGCTTTATCGAATTCGAAATCCATTTCGATAAATGAATTCGAAATCGATATAGATTTCGAAATCTTTCGAAATCGAATTTCGAAATCCATTTTGATATCGAAATCCATATCGAATTCGAAATCCATATCGAATTCGAAATCCATTTCGAATTCAAAATCTATTTCGATATCGAATTCTTTATCGAATTCGAAATCCATTTCGAATTCAAAATCTATTTCGATATCGAATTCTTTTTCGAATTCGAAATTTTTTCGAAATCCATTTTTCGAAATCCTTTTTATCGAATTCGAAATCCATTTCGAATTCAAAAATTCATAATCGAATTCGAAATCCATTTCGAATTCAAAATCTATTTCGATATCGAATTCTTTATCGAGTTCGAAATCCATTTCGAATTCAAAATCTATTTCGATATCGAATTTTTTAAAATTAAAAAAAAATTTTAAAATAAAAATCTATTTCGATATCGAAATCCATATCGAATTCGAAATCCATATCGAATTCGAAATCCATTTCGAATTCAAAATCTATTTCGATATCGAATTCTTTATCGAATTCGAAATCCATTTCGAATTCAAAATCTATTTCGATATCGAATTCTTTATCGAATTCGAAATCCATTTTGATATCGAAATCCATATCGAATTCGAAATCCATTTCGAATTCGAAATCCATTTTGATTTCGAAATCCATATCGGATTCGAAATCCATTTCGAATTCGAAATCCATTTTGATATCGAAATCCATATCGAATTCGAAATCCATTTTGATATCGAAATCCATTTCCATATCGAAATCCATATCGAATTCGAAATCCATTTCGAATTCAAAATCTATTTCGATATCGAAATCCATATCGAATTCGAAATCCATTTCGAATTCAAAATCTATTTCGATATCGATTTTTTTATCGAATTCGAAATCCATTTCGAATTCAAAATCTATTTCGATATAGATTTTTTTTATCGAATTCGAAATCCATTTCGATATCGAAATCCATATCGAATTCGAAATCCATTTCGAATTCAAAATCTATTTCGATATCGAATTCTTTATCGAATTCGAAATCCATTTTGATATCGAAATCCATATCGAATTCGAAATCCATTTCGAATTCAAAATCTATTTCGAATTCAAAGTCTATTTCGATATCGAATTCTTTATCGAATTCGAAATCCATTTCGATATCGAAATCCATATCGAATTCGAAATCCATTTCGAATTCAAAATCTATTTCGATATCGAAATCCATATCGAATTCGAAATGGATTTCGATATCGAATTCTTTATCGAATTCGAAATCCATTTCGAATTCAAAATCTATATCGATATCGAAATCCATATCGAATTCGATATTTTGAATTCGAAATGGATTTCGAATTCGATATGGATTTCGATATCGAAATAGATTTTGAATTCGAAATGGATTTCGAATTCGATATGGATTTCGATATCGAAATGGATTTCGAATTCGATAAAAAATTCGATATCGAAATAGATTTTGAATTCGATATCCATTCGATAAAGAATTCGAAATCGAAATAGATTTTGAATTCGAAATGGATTTCGAAATCCATTTTGATATCGAAATCCATATCGAATTCGAAATCCATATCGAATTCGAAATCCATTTCGAATTCAAAATCTATTTCGATATCGAATTCTTTATCGAATTCGAAATCCATTTCGAATTCAAAATCTATTTCGATATCGAATTCTTTATCGAATTCGAAATCCATTTTGATATCGAAATCCATATCGAATTCGAAATCCATTTCGAATTCGAAATCCATTTTGATTTCGAAATCCATATCGGATTCGAAATCCATTTCGAATTCGAAATCCATTTTGATATCGAAATCCATATCGAATTCGAAATCCATTTCGAATTCGAAATCTATTTCGATATCGAATTCTTTATCGAATTCGAAATCCATTTCGAATACAAAATCTATTTCGATATCGAAATCCATATCGAGTTCGAAATCCATTTCGAATTCAAAATCTATTTCGATATCGATTTTTTTATCGAATTCGAAATCCATTTCGAATTCAAAATCTATTTCGATATCGAAATCCATATCGAATTCGAAATCCATTTCGAATTCAAAATCTATTTCGATATCGAATTTTTTATCGAATTCGAAATCCATTTCGAATTCAAAATCTATTTCGATATCGATTTTTTTATCGAATTCGAAATCCACTTCGATATCGAAATCCATATCGAATTCGAAATCCATTTTGATATCGAAATCCATATCGAATTCGAAATCCATTTTGATATCGAAATCCATATCGAATTCGAAGTCCATTTTGATATCGAAATCCATATCGAATTCGAAATCCATTTCGAATTCAAAATCTATTTCGATATCGAATTCTTTATCGAATTCGAAATCCATTTTGATATCGAAATCCATATCGAATTCGAAATCCATTTCGAATTCAAAATCTATTTCGAATTCAAAATCTATTTCGATATCGATTTTTTTATCGAATTCGAAATCCATTTCGATATCGAAATCCATATCGAATTCGAAATCCATTTCGAATTCAAAATCTATTTCGATATCGAAATCCATATCGAATTCGATATTTGATTTCGATATCGAAATAGATTTTGAATTCGAAATGGATTTCGAATTCGACAAAAAAATCGATATCGAAATAGATTTTGAAATCGAAATGGATTTCGAATTCGATATGGATTTCGATATCAAAATAGATTTTAAATTCGAAATGGATTTCGATATCGAAATGGATTTCGAAATCAAAATGGATTTCGAATTCGATAAACAATTCGATATCAAAAGAGATTTTGAATTCGAAATGGATTTCGAATTCGATAAAAAATTCGATATCAAAATGGATTTTGAATTCGAAATGGATTTCGAATTCGATATGGATTTCGATATCGAAATGGATTTCGAATTCGATATGGATTTCGATATCGAAATAGATTTTGAATTCGAAATGGATTTCGATATCAAAATGGATTTCGAATTCGATAAAGAATTCGAAATCGAAATAGATTTTGAATTCGAAATGGATTTCGAAATCCATTTTGATATCGAAATCCATATCGAATTCGAAATCCATTTTGATATCGAAATCCATATCGAATTCGAAATCCATTTCGAATTCAAAATCTATTTCGATATCGAATTCTTTATCGAATTCGAAATCCATTTTGATATCGAAATCCATATCGAATTCGAAATCCATTTCGAATTCAAAATCTATTTCGAAATCAAAATCTATTTCGATATCGAATTTTTTATCGAATTCGAAATCCATTTCGATATCGAAATCCATATCGAATTCGAAATCCATTTCGAATTCAAAATCTATTTCGATATCGAATTCTTTATCGAATTCGAAATCCATTTTGATTTCGAAATCCATTTCGATATCGAATTCTTTACCGAATTCGAAATCCATTTCGAATTTAAAATCTATTTCGATATCGAATTCTTTATCGAATTCGAAATCCATTTTGATATCGAAATCCATATCGAATTCGAAATCCATTTCGAATTCAAAATCTATTTCGATATCGAAATCCATATCGAATTCGAAATCCATTTTGAATTCAAAATCTATTTCGATATCGAATTCTTTATCGAATTCGAAATCCATTTCGAATTTAAAATCTATTTCGATATCGAATTCTTTATCGAATTCGAAATCCATTTTGATTTCGAAATCCATTTTGATATCGAAATCCATATCGAATTCGAAATCCATTTCGAATTCAACATCTATTTCGATATCGAAGTTTTTATCGAATTCGAAATCCATTTCGATATCGAATTCTTAATCGAATTCGAAATCCATTTTGATATCGAAATCCATTTCGATATCGAATTCTTTATCGAATTCGAAATCCATTTTGATATCGAAATCCATATCGAATTCGAAATCCATTTCGAATTCGAAATCTATTTCGATATCGAATTCTTTATCGAATTCGAAATCCATTTCGAATTCAAAATCTATTTCGATATCGAAATCCATATCGAATTCGAAATCCATTTCGAATTCCAAATCTATTTCGATATCGAATTTTTTATCGAATTCGAAATCCATTTCGAATTCAAAATCTATTTCGATATCGAATTCTTCATCGAATTTGAAATCCATTTCGAATTCAAAATCTATTTCGATATCGAATTCTTCATCGAATTCGAAATCCATTTTGATATCGAAATCCATTTCGATATCGAAATCCATATCGAATTCGAAATTCATTTAGAATTCAAAATCTATTTCGATATCGAATTTTTCATCAAATTCGAAATCAATTTCGAATTCAAAATCTATTTCGATATCGAATTCTTTATCGAATTCGAAATCCATTTTGATATCGAAATCCATTTCGATATCGAAATCCATATCGAATTCGAAATCCATTTCGAATTCAAAATCTATTTCGATATCGAATTCTTCATCGAATTCGAAATCCATTTTGATATCGAAATCCATTTCGATATCGAAATCCATATCGAATTCGAAATTCATTTAGAATTCAAAATCTATTTCGATATCGAATTTTTCATCGAATTCGAAATCCATTTCGATATCGAAATCCATATCGAATTCGAAATCCATTTCGAATTCAAAATCTATTTCGATATCGAATTCTTCATCGAATTCGAAATCCATTTTGATATCGAAATCCATATCGAATTCGAAATCCATTTCGAATTCAAAATCTATTTCGATATCGAATTCTTTATCGAATTCGAAATCCATTTTGATATCGAAATCCATTTCGATATCGAAATCCATATCGAATTCGAAATCCATTTCGAATTCAAAATCTATTTCGATATCGATTTTTTTATCGAATTCGAAATCCATTTCGAATTCAAAATCTATTTCGATATCGAATTCTTTATCGAATTCGAAATCCATTTTGATATCAAAATCCATATCGAATTCGAAATCCATTTCGAATTCGAAATCTATTTCGATATCGAATTCTTTATCGAATTCGAAATCCATTTCGAATTCAAAATCTATTTCGATATCGAAATCCATATCGAAATCGAAATCCATTTCGAATTCCAAATCTATTTCGATATCGAATTTTTTATCGAATTCGAAATCCATTTCGAATTCAAATTCTATTTCGATATCGAATTCAAATTCTATTTCGATATCGAATTCTTCATCGAATTCGAAATCCATTTTGATATCGAAATCCATATCGAATTCGAAATCCATTTCGAATTCGAAATCTATTTCGAAATAGAATTCTTTATCGAATTCGAAATCCATTTCGAATTCAAAATCTATTTCGATATCGAATTCTTAATCGAATTCGAAATCCATTTTGATATCGAAATCCATTTCGATATCGAAATCCATATCGAATTCGAAATCCATTTTGATATCGAAATCCATATCGAATTCGAAATCTATTTCGAATTCAAAATCTATTTCGATATCGAATTTTTTATCGAATTCGAAATCCATTTCGATATCGAAATCCATATCGAATTCAAAATCTATTTCGATATCGAAATCCATATCGAATTCGAAATCCATTTTGAATTCAAAATCTATTTCGATATCGAATTCTTTATCGAATTCGAAATCCATTTCGAATTTAAAATCTATTTCGATATCGAATTCTTTATCGAATTCGAAATCCATTTTGATTTCGAAATCCATTTTGATATCGAAATCCATATCGAATTCGAAATCCATTTCGAATTCAACATCTATTTCGATATCGAAGTTTTTATCGAATTCGAAATCCATTTCGATATCGAATTCTTAATCGAATTCGAAATCCATTTTGATATCGAAATCCATTTCGATATCGAATTCTTTATCGAATTCGAAATCCATTTTGATATCGAAATCCATATCGAATTCGAAATCCATTTCGAATTCGAAATCTATTTCGATATCGAATTCTTTATCGAATTCGAAATCCATTTGAATCCATTTCGAATTCAAAATCTATTTCGATATCGAAATCCTTATCGAATTCGAAATCCATTTCGAATTCCAAATCTATTTCGATATCGAATTTTTTATCGAATTCGAAATCCATTTCGAATTCAAATCTATTTCGATATCGAATTTTTTATCGAATTCGAAATCCATTTCGAATTCAAAATCTATTTCGATATCGAATTCTTCATCGAATTCGAAATCCATTTCGAATTCAAAATCTATTTCGATATCGAATTCTTCATCGAATTCGAAATCCATTTTGATATCGAAATCCATTTCGATATCGAAATCCATATCGAATTCGAAATTCATTTAGAATTCAAAATCTATTTCGATATCGAATTTTTCATCAAATTCGAAATCAATTTCGAATTCAAAATCTATTTCGATATGGAATTCTTTATCGAATTCGAAATCCATTTTGATATCGAAATCCATTTCGATATCGAAATCCATATCGAATTCGAAATCCATTTCGAATTCAAAATCTATTTCGATATCGAATTCTTCATCGAATTCGAAATCCATATCGAATTCGAAATCCATTTCGAATTCAAAATCTATTTCGATATCGAATTCTTTATCGAATTCGAAATCCATTTTGATATCGAAATCCATTTCGATATCGAAATCCATATCGAATTCGAAATCCATTTCGAATTCAAAATCTATTTCGATATTGATTTTTTTATCGAATTCGAAATCCATTTCGAATTCAAAATCTATTTCGATATCGAATTCTTTATCGAATTCGAAATCCATTTTGATATCAAAATCCATATCGAATTCGAAATCCATTTCGAATTCGAAATCTATTTCGATATCGAATTCTTTATCGAATTCGAAATCCATTTCGAATTCAAAATCTATTTCGATATCGAAATCCATATCGAAATCGAAATCCATTTCGAATTCCAAATCTATTTCGATATCGAAATTTTTATCGATTATCGAATTCGAAATCCATTTCGAATTCAAATTCTATTTCGATATCGAATTCTTCATCGAATTCGAAATCCATTTTGATATCGAAATCCATATCGAATTCGAAATCCATTTCGAATTTGAAATCTATTTCGATATAGAATTCTTTATCGAATTCGAAATCCATTTCGAATTCAAAATCTATTTCGATATCTAATTCTTAATCGAATTCGAAATCCATTTTGATATCGAAATCCATTTCGATATCGAAATCCATATCGAATTCGAAATCCATTTTGTGAAACTTCGATATCGAAATCCATATCGAATTCGAAATCCATTTCGAATTCGAAATCTATTTCGATATCGAATTCTTTATCGAATTCGAAATCCATTTTGATATCGAAATCCATATCGAATTCGAAATCCATTTCGAATTCAAAATCTATTTCGATATCGAATTTTTCATCGAATTCGAAATCCATTTCGAATTCAAAATCTATTTCGATATCGAAATCCATATCGAATTTGAAATCCATTTCGAATTCCAAATCTATTTCGATATCGAATTCTTTATCGAATTCGAAATCCATTTCGAATTCCAAATGTATTTCGATATCGAATTTTTTATCGAATTCGAAATCCATTTCGAATTCAAAATCTATTTCGATATCGATTTTTTTATCGAATTCGAAATCCATTTCGATATCGAAATCCATATCGAATTCGAAATTCATTTCGAATTCAAAATCTATTTCGATATCGAATTCTTCATCGAATTCGAAATCCATTTCGATATCGAAATCCATTTCGATGTCGAAATCCATATCGAATTCGAAATCCATTTAGAATTTTTTTTTTCGAATTCGAAATCTATTTCGATTTCTCAATTTTTCAAATCCATTTCGAATTCGAAATCTATTTCGAATTCAAAATCTATTTCGATATCGATTTCTTTATCGAATTCGAAATCCATTTCGAATTCAAAATCTATTTCGATATCGAAATCCATATCGAATTCGAAATCCATTTTGATATCGAAATCCATATCGAATTCGAAATCCATTTCGAATTCAAAATCTATTTCGATATCGAATTCTTCATCGAATTCGAAATCCATTTTGATATCGAAATCATATTCAATACATTTCGAATTCGAAATCCATTTCGAATTCAAAATCTATTTCGATATCGAATTTTTTATCGAATTCAAAATCCATTTCGATATCGAAATCCATATCGAATTCGAAATCCATTTCGAATTCAAAATCTATATCGAATTCGAAATCCATTTCGAATTCAAAATCTATATCGATATCGAATTCTTTATCGAATTCGAAATCCATTTTGATATCGAAATCCATATCGAATTCAAAATCCATTTCGAATTCAAAATCTATTTCGATATCGAATTCTTTATCGAAGTCGAAATCCATTTTGATATCGAAATCCATTTCGATATCGAAATCCATATCGAATTCGAAATCCATTTCGAATTCAAAATCTATTTCGATATCGAATTCTTTATCGAATTCGAAATCATCAATTTGATATCGAAATCCTATTTCGATATCGAAATCCATATCGAATTCGAAATCCATTTCGAATTCAAAATCTATTTCGATATCGAATTTTTTATCGAATTCGAAATCCATTTCGATAATTTTCAAAATCTATTTCGATATCGAAATCCATATCGAATTCGAAATCCATTTCGAATTCCAAATCTATTTCGATATCGAATTTTTTATCGAATTCGAAATCCATTTCGAATTCAAAATCTATTTCGATATCGATTTTTTTATCGAATTCGAAATCCATTTCGATATCGAAATCCATATCGAATTCGAAATCCATATCGAATTCAAAATCTATTTCGATATCGAATTCTTCATCGAATTCGAAATCCATTTTGATATCGAAATCCATATCGAATTCGAAATCCATTTCGAATTCGAAATCTATTTCGATATCGAATTCTTTGTCGAATTCGAAATCCATTTCGAATTCAAAATCTATTTCGATATCGAATTCTTAATCGAATTCGAAATCCATTTTGATATCGAAATCCATTTCGATATCGAATTCTTTATCGAATTCGAAATCCATTTTGATATCGAAATCCATATCGAATTCGAAATCCATTTCGAATTCCAAATCTATTTCGATATCGAATTCTTTATCGAATTCGAAATCCATTTTGATATCGAAATCCATTTCGATATCGAAATCCATATCGAATTCGAAATCCATTTCGAATTCAAAATCTATTTCGATATCGAATTCTTTATCGAATTCGAAATCCATTTTGATATCGAAATCCATTTCGATATCGAAATCCATATCGAATTCGAAATCCATTTCGAATTCAAAATCTATTTCGATATTGATTTTTTTATCGAATTCGAAATCCATTTCGAATTCAAAATCTATTTCGATATCGAATTCTTCATCGAATTCGAAATCCATTTTGATATCGAAATCCATATCGAATTCGAAATCCATTTCGAATTCGAAATCTATTTCGATATAGAATTCTTTATCGAATTCGAAATCCATTTCGAATTCAAAATCTATTTCGATATCTAATTCTTAATCGAATTCGAAATCCATTTTGATATCGAAATCCATATCGAATTCGAAATCCATTTTGATATCGAAATCCATATCGAATTCGAAATCCATTTCGAATTCAAAATCTATTTCGATATCGAATTCTTTATCGAATTCGAAATCCATTTTGATATCGAAATCCATATCGAATTCGAAATCCATTTCGAATTCGAAATCTATTTCGATATCGAATTCTTTATCGAATTCGAAATCCATTTCGAATTCAAATTCTATTTCGATATCGAATTCTTCATCGAATTCGAAATCCATTTTGATATCGAAATCCATATCGAATTCGAAATCCATTTCGAATTCGAAATCTATTTCGATATAGAATTCTTTATCGAATTCGAAATCCATTTCGAATTCAAAATCTATTTCGATATCTAATTCTTAATCGAATTCGAAATCCATTTTGATATCGAAATCCATATCGAATTCGAAATCCATTTTGATATCGAAATCCATATCGAATTCGAAATCCATTTCGAATTCAAAATCTATTTCGATATCGAATTCTTTATCGAATTCGAAATCCATTTTGATATCGAAATCCATATCGAATTCGAAATCCATTTCGAATTCGAAATCTATTTCGATATCGAATTCTTTATCGAATTCGAAATCCATTTCGAATTCAAAATCTATTTCGATATCGAAATCCATATCGAATTTGAAATCCATTTCGAATTCCAAATCTATTTCGATATCGAATTTTTTATCGAATTCGAAATCCATTTCGAATTCAAATTCTATTTCGATATCGAATTCTTCATCGAATTCGAAATCCATTTTGATATCGAAATCCATATCGAATTCGAAATCCATTTCGAATTCGAAATCTATTTCGATATAGAATTCTTTATCGAATTCGAAATCCATTTCGAATTCAAAATCTATTTCGATATCTAATTCTTAATCGAATTTCGAAATCCTATTTTGATATCGAAATCCATATCGAATTCGAAATCCATTTTGATATCGAAATCCATATCGAATTCGAAATCCATTTCGAATTCAAAATCTATTTCGATATCGAATTCTTTATCGAATTCGAAATCCATTTTGATATCGAAATCCATATCGAATTCGAAATCCATTTCGAATTCGAAATCTATTTCGATATCGAATTCTTTATCGAATTCGAAATCCATTTCGAATTCAAAATCTATTTCGATATCGAAATCCATATCGAATTTGAAATCCATTTCGAATTCCAAATCTATTTCGATATCGAATTCTTTATCGAATTCGAAATCCATTTCGAATTCGAAATCTATTTCGATATCGAAATCCATATCGAATTCGAAATCCATTTCGAATTCCAAATGTATTTCGATATCGAATTTTTTATCGAATTCGAAATCCATTTCGAATTCAAAATCTATTTCGATATCGATTTTTTTATCGAATTCGAAATCCATTTCGATATCGAAATCCATATCGAATTCGAAATCCATTTCGAATTCAAAATCTATTTCGATATCGAATTCTTCATCGAATTCGAAATCCATTTTGATATCGAAATCCATTTCGATATCGAAATCCATTTCGATATCGAAATCCATATCGAATTCGAAATCCATTTAGAATTCAAAATCTATTTCGATATCGAATTTTTCATCAAATTCGAAATCTATTTCGAATTCAAAATCTATTTCGATATCGATTTTTTTATCGAATTCGAAATCCATTTCGAATTCAAAATCTATTTCGATATCGAAATCCATATCGAATTCGAAATCCATTTTGATATCGAAATCCATATCGAATTCGAAATCCATTTCGAATTCAAAATCTATTTCGATATCGAATTCTTCATCGAATTCGAAATCCATTTTGATATCGAAATCCATATCGAATTCGAAATCCATTTCGAATTCAAAATCTATTTCGATATCGAATTTTTTATCGAATTCAAAATCCATTTCGATATCGAAATCCATATCGAATTCGAAATCCATTTCGAATTCAAAATCTATATCGAATTCGAAATCCATTTCGAATTCAAAATCTATTTCGATATCGAATTCTTCATCGAATTCGAAATCCATTTTGATATCGAAATCTATTTCGATATCGAATTCTTTATCGAATTCGAAATCCATTTCGAATTCAAAATCTATTTCGATATCGAATTCGAAATCCATTTTGATATCGAAATCCATTTCGAATTCGATATCCATTTCGAATTCAAAATCCATTTTGATATCGAATTCTTTATTGAATTCGATATCCATTTCGAATTCAAAATCTATTTCGATATCGAATTGTTTATCGAATTCGAAATCCATTGTGATATCGAAATCCATTTCGAATTCGATATCCATTTCGAATTCAAAATCTATTTCGATATCGAACTGTTTATCGAATTCGAAATCCATTTGATATCGAAATCCATTTCGAATTCAAAATCTATTTCGAAATCGAAATCCATATCGAATTCGAAATAAATTTCGAATTCAAAATCTATTTCGATATCGAATTCTTTATCGAATTCGAAATCCTTTTCGAATTCAAAATCTATTTCGATATCGAATTCTTTATCGAATTCGAAATCCATTGTGATATCGAAATCCATTGTGATATCGAAATCCATTTCGAATTCGATATCCATTTCGAATTCAAAATCTATTTCGATATCGAATTCGAAATCCATTTTGATATCGAAATCCATTTCGAATTCAAAATCTATTTCGATATCCAATTCTTTATTGAATTCGAAATCCATTTCGAATTCAAAATCTATTTCGATATCGAATTCTTTATCGAATTCGAAATAAATTTCGATATCGAAATCCATATCGAATTCGAAATCCATTTCGAATTCAAAATCTATTTCGATATCGAATTCTTTATCGAATTCGGAATCCATTTTGATATCGATTGATTCAAAATCCATTTTGATATCGATTGATTCAAAATCCATTTTGCTATCGAATTTTTTATCGAATTCGAAATCCATTTCGAATTCAAAATCTATTTCGATATCGAATTCTTTATTGAATTCGAAATCCATTTCGAATTCAAAATCTATTTCGATATCGAATTCTTTATCGAATTCGAAATCTATTTCGAATTCAAAATCTATTTCGATATCGAATTCTTTATCGAATTCGAAATCCATTTTGATATCGAAATCCATTTCGAATTCGATATCCATTTCGAATTCAAAATCTATTTCGATATCGAATTCTTTATCGAATTCGAAATCTATTGTGATATCGAAATCCATTTCGAATTCGATATCCATTTCGAATTCAAAATCTATTTCGATATCGAACTGTTTATCGAATTCGAAATCCATTTTGATATCGAAATCCATTTCGAATTCAAAATCTATTTCGAAATCGAAATCCATATCGAATTCGAAATTCATTTCGAATTCAAAATCTATTTCGATATCGATTTTTTTATCGAATTCGAAATCCATTTCGAATTCAAAATCTATTTCGATATCGATTTTTTTATCGAATTCGAAATCCATTTCGAATTCAAAATCTATTTCGATATCGAATTCTTTATCGAATTCGAAATCCATTTTGATATCGAAATCCATTTCGAATTCAAAATCTATTTCAATATCGAATTCTTTATTGAACTCGAAATCCATTTCGAATTCAAAATCTATTTCGATATCGAAATCCATACCGAATTCGAAATCCATTTCGATACCGAAATCCATATCGAATTCGAAATCCATTTCGAATTCAAAATCTATTTCGATATCGAAATCCATATCGAATTCGAAATCCATTTCAAATTCAAAATCTATTTCGATATCGAAATCCATATCGAATTCGAAATCCATTTCGAATTCAAAATCTATTTCGATATCGAATTCTTTATCGAATTCGAAATCCATTTTGATATCGAAATCCATTTCGATATCGAAATCCATATCGAATTCGAAATCCATTTCGAATTCGAAATCTTTTTCGATATCGAATTCTTTATCGAATTCGAAATCCATTTTGATATCGAAATCCATTTCGAATTCGATATCCATTTCGATATCGAAATCCATATCGAATTATCTCTTCGAAATCCATTTCGATATCGAAATCCATATCGAATTCGAAATCCATTTCGAATTCAAAATCCATTTTGATATCGAATTTTTTATAGAATTCGAAATCCATTTCGAATTCAAAATCTATTTCGATATCGATTTTTTTATCGAATTCGAAATCCATTTCGATATCGAAATCCATATCGAATTCGAAATCCATTTCGAATTCAAAATCTATTTCGATATCGAATTCTTTATTCGAAATCCATTTTGATATCGATTGATTCAAAATCCATTTTGATATCGATTGATTCAAAATCCATTTTGATATCGAATTTTTTATCGAATTCAAAATCTATTTCGATATCGAATTCAAAATCTATTTCGATATCGAATTCTTTATCGAATTCGAAATCCATTTCGATATCGAAATCCATATCGAATTCGAAATCCATTTCGAACTCAAAATCTATTTCGATATCGAATTCTTTATCGAATTCGAAATCTATTTCGAATTCAAAATCTATTTCGATATCGAATTCTTTATCGAATTCGAAATCCATTTCGAATTCAAAATCTATTTCGATATCGAATTCGAAATCCATTTTGATATCGAAATCCATTTCGAATTCGATATCCATTTCGAATTCAAAATCCATTTTGATATCGAATTCTTTATTGAATTCGATATCCATTTCGAATTCAAAATCTATTTCGATATCGAATTTTTATCGAATTCGAAATCCATTTGATATCGAAATCCATTTCGAATTCGATATCCATTTCGAATTCAAAATCTATTTCGATATCGAACTTTTATCGAATTCGAAATCCATTTGATATCGAAATCCATTTCGAATTCAAAATCTATTTCGAAATCGAAATCCATATCGAATTCGAAATAAATTTCGAATTCAAAATCTATTTCGATATCGAATTCTTTATCGAATTCGAAATCCTTTTCGAATTCAAAATCTATTTCGATATCGAATTCGAAATCCATTGTGATATCGAAATCCATTGTGATATCGAAATCCATTTCGAATTCGATATCCATTTCGAATTCAAAATCTATTTCGATATCGAATTCGAAATCCATTTTGATATCGAAATCCATTTCGAATTCAAAATCTATTTCGATATCCAATTCTTTATTGAATTCGAAATCCATTTCGAATTCAAAATCTATTTCGATATCGAATTCTTTATCGAATTCGAAATAAATTTCGATATCGAAATCCATATCGAATTCGAAATCCATTTCGAATTCAAAATCTATTTCGATATCGAATTCTTTATCGAATTCGGAATCCATTTTGATATCGATTGATTCAAAATCCATTTTGATATCGATTGATTCAAAATCCATTTTGCTATCGAATTTTTTATCGAATTCGAAATCCATTTCGAATTCAAAATCTATTTCGATATCGAATTCTTTATTGAATTCGAAATCCATTTCGAATTCAAAATCTATTTCGATATCGAATTCTTTATCGAATTCGAAATCTATTTCGAATTCAAAATCTATTTCGATATCGATTTTTTTATCGAATTCGAAATCCATTTTGATATCGAAATCCATATCGAATTCGAAATCCATTTCGAATTCAAAATCTATTTCGATATCGAATTCTTTATCGAATTCGAAATCCATTTTGATATCGAAATCCATTTCGAATTCGATATCCATTTCGAATTCAAAATCCATTTTGATATCGAATTCATCTTTCGAATTCAAATCCATTTCGAATTCAAAATCTATTTCGATATCGAAATCCATATCGAATTCGAAATCCATTTCGAATTCAAAATCTATTTCGATATCGAAATCCATATCGAATTCGAAATCCATATCGAATTCGAAATCCATTTCGAATTCAAAATCTATTTCGATATCGAATTGTTTATCGAATTCGAAATCCATTGTGATATCGAAATCCATTTCGAATTCGATATCCATTTCGAATTCAAAATCTATTTCGATATCGAACTGTTTATCGAATTCGAAATCCATTTTGATATCGAAATCCATTTCGAATTCAAAATCTATTTCGAAATCGAAATCCATATCGAATTCGAAATCCATTTCGAATTCAAAATCTATTTCGATATCGATTTTTTTATCGAATTCGAAATCCATTTCGAATTCAAAATCTATTTCGATATCGATTTTTTTATCGAATTCGAAATCCATTTCGAATTCAAAATCTATTTCGATATCGAATTCTTTATCGAATTCGAAATCCATTTTGATATCGAAATCCATTTCGAATTCAAAATCTATTTCGATATCGAATTCTTTATTGAATTCGAAATCCATTTCGAATTCAAAATCTATTTCGATATCGAAATCCATACCGAATTCGAAATCCATTTCGATACCGAAATCCATATCGAATTCGAAATCCATTTCGAATTCAAAATCTATTTCGATATCGAAATCCATATCGAATTCGAAATCCATTTCAAATTCAAAATCTATTTCGATATCGAAATCCATATCGAATTCAAAATCCATTTCGAATTCAAAATCTATTTCGATATCGAATTCTTTATCGAATTCGAAATCCATTTTGATATCGAAATCCATTTCGATATCGAAATCCATATCGAATTCGAAATCCATTTCGAATTCGAAATCTTTTTCGATATCGAATTCTTTATCGAATTCGAAATCCATTTTGATATCGAAATCCATTTCGAATTCGATATCCATTTCGATATCGAAATCCATATCGAATTCGAAATCTATTTCGATATCGAAATCCATATCGAATTCGAAATCCATTTCGAATTCAAAATCCATTTTGATATCGAATTTTTTATAGAATTCGAAATCCATTTCGAATTCAAAATCTATTTCGATATCGATTTTTTTATCGAATTCGAAATCCATTTCGATATCGAAATCCATATCGAATTCGAAATCCATTTCGAATTCAAAATCTATTTCGATATCGAATTCTTTATTCGAAATCCATTTTGATATCGATTGATTCAAAATCCATTTTGATATCGATTGATTCAAAATCCATTTTGATATCGAATTTTTTATCGAATTCGAAATCCATTTCGAATTCAAAATCTATTTCGATATCGAATTCGAAATCCATTTCGATATCGAAATCCATATCGAATTCGAAATCCATTTCGAATTCAAAATCTATTTCGATATCGAATTCTTTATCGAATTCGAAATCTATTTCGAATTCAAAATCTATTTCGATATCGAATTCTTTATCGAATTCGAAATCCATTTCGAATTCAAAATCTATTTCGATATCGAATTCGAAATCCATTTTGATATCGAAATCCATTTCGAATTCGATATCCATTTCGAATTCAAAATCCATTTTGATATCGAATTCTTTATTGAATTCGATATCCATTTCGAATTCAAAATCTATTTCGATATCGAATTTTTTATCGAATTCGAAATCCATTGTGATATCGAAATCCATTTCGAATTCGATATCCATTTCGAATTCAAAATCTATTTCGATATCGAACTGTTTATCGAATTCGAAATCCATTTGATATCGAAATCCATTTCGAATTCAAAATCTATTTCGAAATCGAAATCCATATCGAATTCGAAATCCATTTCGAATTCAAAATCTATTTCGATATCGATTTTTTTTATCGAATTCGAAATCCATTTCGAATTCAAAATCTATTTCGATATCGAATTCTTTATCGAATTCGAAATCCTTTTCGAATTCAAAATCTGTTTCGATATCGAATTGATTATCGAATTCGAAATCCATTGTGATATCGAAATCCATTTCGAATTCGATATCCATTTCGGATTCAAAATCTATTTCGATATCGAACTGTTTATCGAATTCGAAATCCATTTTGATATCGAAATCCATTTCGAATTCAAAATCTATTTCGAAATCGAAATCCAATTCGAAATCCATTTCGAATTCAAAATCTATTTCGATATCGATTTTTTTATCGAATTCGAAATCCATTTCGATATCGAAATCCATATCGAATTCGAAATCCATTTTGATATCGAAATCTATTTCGATATCGAATTCGAAATCCATTTTGATATCGAAATCCATTTCGAATTCAAAATCTATTTTGATATCGAAATCCATATCGAATTCGAAATCCATTTCGAATTCAAAATCTATTTCGATATCGAATTCTTTATCGAATTCGAAATCCATTGTGATATCGAAATCCATTTCGAATTCGATATCCATTTCGAATTCAAAATCTATTTCGATATCGAATTCGAAATCCATTTTGATATCGAAATCCATTTCGAATTCAAAATCTATTTCGATATCCAATTCTTTATTGAATTCGAAATCCATTTCGAATTCAAAATCTATTTCGATATCGAATTCTTTATCGAATTCGAAATCCATTTTGATATCGAAATCCATTTCGAATTCAAAATCCATTTTGATATCGAATTCGAAATCCATTTCGAATTCAAAATCTATTTCGATATCGAAATCCATATCGAATTCGAAATCCATTTCGAATTCAAAATCTATTTCGATATCGAAATCCATATCGAATTCGAAATCCATTTCGATATCGAAATCCATATCGAATTCGAAATCCATTTCGAATTCAAAATCTATTTCGATATCGAATTCTTTATCGAATTCGAAATCCATTGTGATATCGAAATCCATTTCGAATTCGATATCCATTTCGAATTCAAAATCTATTTCGATATCGAATTGTTTATCGAATTCGAAATCCATTGTGATATCGAAATCCATTTCGAATTCGATATCCATTTCGAATTCAAAATCTATTTCGATATCGAATTGTTTATCGAATTCGAAATCCATTGTGATATCGAAATCCATTTCGAATTCGATATCCATTTCGAATTCAAAATCTATTTCGATATCGAACTGTTTATCGAATTCGAAATCCATTTGATATCGAAATCCATTTCGAATTCAAAATCTATTTCGAAATCGAAATCCATATCGAATTCGAAATCCATTTCGAATTCAAAATCCATTTTGATATCGAATTCTTTATTGAATTCGATATCCATTTCGAATTCAAAATCTATTTCGATATCGAATTGTTTATCGAATTCGAAATCCATTGTGATATCGAAATCCATTTCGAATTCGATATCCATTTCGAATTCAAAATCTATTTCGATATCGAACTGTTTATCGAATTCGAAATCCATTTGATATCGAAATCCATATCGAATTCGAAATCCATTTCGAATTCAAAATCTATTTCGATATCGAATTCTTTATCGAATTCGAAATCTATTTCGAATTCAAAATCTATTTCGATATCGAATTCGAAATCCATTTCGATATCGAAATCCATATCGAATTCGAAATCCATTTCGAATTCAAAATCTATTTCGATATCGAATTCTTTATCGAATTCGAAATCTATTTCGAATTCAAAATCTATTTCGATATCGAATTCTTTATCGAATTCGAAATCCATTTCGAATTCAAAATCTATTTCGATATCGAATTCGAAATCCATTTTGATATCGAAATCCATTTCGAATTCGATATCCATTTCGAATTCAAAATCTATTTCGATATCGAACTGTTTATCGAATTCGAAATCCATTTGATATCGAAATCCATTTCGAATTCAAAATCTATTTCGAAATCGAAATCCATATCGAATTCGAAATCCATTTCGAATTCAAAATCTATTTCGATATCGATTTTTTTATCGAATTCGAAATCCATTTCGAATTCAAAATCTATTTCGATATCGAATTCTTTATCGAATTCGAAATCCATTTTGATATCGAAATCCATTTCGAATTCGATATCCATTTCGAATTCAAAATCCATTTTGTATCGATATCGAATTCGAAATCCATTTCGAATTCAAAATCTATTTCGATATCGAAATCCATATCGAATTCGAAATCCATTTCGAATTCAAAATCTATTTCGATATCGAAATCCATATCGAATTCGAAATCCATTTCGATATCGAAATCCATATCGAATTCGAAATCCATTTCGAATTCAAAATCTATTTCGATATCGAATTCTTTATCGATTTCGAAATCCATTGTGATATCGAAATCCATTTCGAATTCGATATCCATTTCGAATTCAAAATCTATTTCGATATCGAATTGTTTATCGAATTCGAAATCCATTGTGATATCGAAATCCATTTCGAATTCGATATCCATTTCGAATTCAAAATCTATTTCGATATCGAACTGTTTATCGAATTCGAAATCCATTTTGATATCGAAATCCATTTCGAATTCAAAATCTATTTCGAAATCGAAATCCATATCGAATTCGAAATCCATTTCGAATTCAAAATCTATTTCGATATCGATTTTTTTATCGAATTCGAAATCCATTTCGAATTCAAAATCTATTTCGATATCGATTTTTTTATCGAATTCGAAATCCATTTCGAATTCAAAATCTATTTCGATATCGAATTCTTTATCGAATTCGAAATCCATTTTGATATCGAAATCCATTTCGAATTCAAAATCTATTTCGATATCGAATTCTTTATTGAATTCGAAAGCCATTTCGAATTCAAAATCTATTTCGATATCGAAATCCATACCGAATTCGAAATCCATTTCGATACCGAAATCCATATCGAATTCGAAATCCATTTCGAATTCAAAATCTATTTCGATATCGAAATCCATATCGAATTCGAAATCCATTTCAAATTCAAAATCTATTTCGATATCGAAATCCATATCGAATTCGAAATCCATTTCGAATTCAAAATCTATTTCGATATCGAATTCTTTATCGAATTCGAAATCCATTTTGATATCGAAATCCATTTCGATATCGAAATCCATATCGAATTCGAAATCCATTTCGAATTCGAAATCTTTTTCGATATCGAATTCTTTATCGAATTCGAAATCTATTTCGAATTCAAAATCTATTTCGATATCGAAATCCATATCGAATTCGAAATCCATTTCGAATTCAAAATCTATTTCGATATCGAATTCTTTATCGAATTCGAAATCCATTGTGATATCGAAATCCATTTCGAATTCTATATCCATTTCGAATTCAAAATCTATTTCGATATCGAATTGTTTATCGAATTCGAAATCCATTGTGATATCGAAATCCATTTCGAATTCGATATCCATTTCGAATTCAAAATCTATTTCGATATCGAACTGTTTATCGAATTCGAAATCCATTTTGATATCGAAATCCATTTCGAATTCAAAATCTATTTCGAAATCGAAATCCATATCGAATTCGAAATCCATTTCGAATTCAAAATCTATTTCGATATCGATTTTTTTATCGAATTCGAAATCCATTTCGAATTCAAAATCTATTTCGATATCGAATTCTTTATCGAATTCGAAATCCATTTTGATATCGAAATCCATTTTGATATCGAAATCCATTTCGAATTCGATATCCATTTCGATATCGAAATCCATATCGAATTCGAAATCCATTTCGATATCGAAATCCATATCGAATTCGAAATCCATTTCGAATTCAAAATCCATTTTGATATCGAATTTTTTATAGAATTCGAAATCCATTTCGAATTCAAAATCTATTTCGATATCGATTTTTTTATCGAATTCGAAATCCATTTCGATATCGAAATCCATATCGAATTCGAAATCCATTTCGAATTCAAAATCTATTTCGATATCGAATTCTTTATCGAATTCGAAATCCATTTTGATATCGATTGATTCAAAATACATTTTGATATCGAATTTTGTATCGAATTCGAAATCCATTTCGAATTCAAAATCTATTTCGATATCGAATTCTTTATTGAATTCGAAATCCATTTTGATATCGATTGATTCAAAATCCATTTTGATATCGATTGATTCAAAATCCATTTTGATATCGAATTTTTTATCGAATTCGAAATCCATTTCGAATTCAAAATCTATTTCGATATCGAATTCTTTATTGAATTCGAAATCCATTTCGAATTCAAAATCTATTTCGATATCGAAGTCTTTATCGAATTCGAAATCCATTTCGATATCGAAATCCATATCGAATTCGAAATCCATTTCGAATTCAAAATCTATTTCGATATCGAATTCTTTATCGAATTCGAAATCTATTTCGAATTCAAAATCTATTTCGATATCGAATTCTTTATCGAATTCGAAATCCATTTCGAATTCAAAATCTATTTCGATATCGAATTCGAAATCCATTTTGATATCGAAATCCATTTCGAATTCGATATCCATTTCGAATTCAAAATCCATTTTGATATCGAATTCTTTAATGAATTCGATATCCATTTCGAATTCAAAATCTATTTCGATATCGAATTGTTTATCGAATTCGAAATCCATTGTGATATCGAAATCCATTTCGAATTCGATATCCATTTCGAATTCAAAATCTATTTCGATATCGAACAGTTTATCGACTTCGAAATCCATTTGATATCGAAATTCATTTCGAATTCAAAATTTATTTCGAAATCGAAATCCATATCGAATTCGAAATCCATTTCGAATTCAAAATCTATTTCGATATCGATTTTTTTATCGAATTCGAAATCCATTTCGAATTCAAAATCTATTTCGATATCGATTTTTTTATCGAATTCGAAATCCATTTCCAATTCAAAATCTATTTCGATATCGAATTCTTTATCGAATTCGAAATCCATTTGATATCGAAATCCATTTCGAATTCAAAATCTATTTCGATATCGAATTCTTTATTGAATTCGAAATCCATTTCGAATTCAAAATCTATTTCGATATCGAATTCTTTATCGAATTCGAAATCCATTTTGATATTGAATTCGAATTTTGAATTCAAAATCTATTTCGATATCGAAATCCATATCGAATTCGAAATCCATTTCGAATTACAAATCTATTTCGATATCGAAATCCATATCGAATTCGAAATCCACTTCGAATTCAAAATCTATTTCGATATCGAAATCCATATCGAATTCGAAATCCATTTCGATACCGAAATCCATATCGAATTCGAAATCCATTTCGAATTCAAAATCTATTTCGATATCGAAATCCAAATCGAATTCGAAATCCATTTCGAATTCAAAATCTATTTCGATATCGAAATCCATATCGAATTCGAAATCCATTTCGAATTCAAAATCTATTTCGATATCGAATTCTTTATCGAATTCGAAATCCATTTTGATATCGAAATCCATTTCGATATCGAAATCCATATCGAATTCGAAATCCATTTCGAATTCAAAATCTTTTTCGATATCGAATTCTTTATCGAATTCGAAATCCATTTTGATATCGAAATCCATTTCGAATTCGATATCCATTTCGAATTCAAAATCCATTTTGATATCGAATTTTTTATAGAATTCGAAATCCATTTCGAATTCAAAATCTATTTCGATATCGATTTTTTTATCGAATTCGAAATCCATTTCGATATCGAAATCCATATCGAATTCGAAATCCATTTCGAATTCAAAATCTATTTCGATATCGAATTCTTTATCGAATTCGAAATCCATTTTGATATCGATTGATTCAAAATCCATTTTGATATCGAATTTTTTATCGAATTCGAAATCCATTTCGAATTCAAAATCTATTTCGATATCGAATTCTTTATTGAATTCGAAATCCATTTCGAATTCAAAATCCATTTTGATATCGAAATCAATTTCGATATCGAAATCCATATCGAATTCGAAATCTATTTCGAATTCAAAATCTTTTTCGATATCGAATTCTTTATCGAATTCGAAATCTATTTCGATATCGAAATCCATATCGAATTCGAAATCCATTTTGATATCGAAATCAATTTCGATATCGTAACCCATATCGAATTCGAAATCCATTTCGAATTCAAAATCTATTTCGATATCGAAGTCGAAATCCATTTTGATATCGAAATCCATTTCGAATTCGATATCCATTTCGAATTCAAAATCCATTTTGATATCGAATTCTTTATCGAATTCGAAATCCATTCCGAATTCAAAATCTATTTCGATATCGAATTCTTTATCGAATTCGAAATCCATTTCGATATCGAAATCCATATCGAATTCGAAATTCATTTCGAATTCAAAATCTATTTCGATATCGAATTCTTTATCGAATTCGAAATCCATTTCGAATTCAAAATCTATTTCGATATCGAATTCTTTATCGAATTCGAAATCCATTTCGAATTCAAAATCTATTTCGATATCGAATTCGAAATCCATTTTGATATCGAAATCCATTTCGAATTCGATATCCATTTCGAATTCAAAATCCATTTTGATATCGAATTCTTTATCGAATTCGAAATCCATTCCGAATTCGAAATCCATTGTGATATCGAAATCCATTTCGAATTCGATATCCATTTCGAATTCAAAATCTATTTCGATATCGAATTGTTTATCGAATTCAAAATCTATTTCGATATCGAATTCGAAATCCATTTTGATATCGAAATCCATATCGAATTCGAAATCCATTTCGAATTCAAAATCTATTTCGATATCGAATTTTTTATCGAATTCGAAATCCATTTCGAATTCAAAATCTATTTCGATATCGAATTCGAAATCCATTTTGATATCGAAATCCATTTCGAATTCGATATCCATTTCGAATTCAAAATCCATTTTGATATCGAATTCTTTATTGAATTCGATATCCATTTCGAATTCAAAATCTATTTCGATATCGAATTGTTTATCGAATTCGAAATCCATTGTGATATCGAAATCCATTTCGAATTCGATATCCATTTCGAATTCAAAATCTATTTCGATATCGAACTGTTTATCGAATTCGAAATCCATTTGATATCGAAATCCATTTCGAATTCAAAATCTATTTCGAAATCGAAATCCATATCGAATTCGAAATCCATTTCGAATTCAAAATCTATTTCGATATCGATTTTTTTATCGAATTCGAAATCCATTTCGAATTCAAAACCTATTTCGATATCGATTTTTTTATCGAATTCGAAATCCATTTCGAATTCAAAATCTATTTCGATATCGAATTCTTTATCGAATTCGAAATCCATTTTGATATCGAAATCCATTTCGAATTCAAAATCTATTTCGATATCGAATTCTTTATTGAATTCGAAATCCATTTCGAATTCAAAATCTATTTCGATATCGAATTCTTTATCGAAGTCGAAATCCATTTTGATATTGAATTCGAATTTTGAATTCAAAATCTATTTCGATATCGAAATCCATATCGAATTCGAAATCCATTTCGAATTACAAATCTATTTCGATATCGAAATCCATATCGAATTCGAAATCCATTTCGAATTCAAAATCTATTTCGATATCGAATTCTTTACCGAATTCGAAATCCATTTTGATATCGAAATCCATTTCGATATCGAAATCCATATCGAATTCGAAATCCATTTCGAATTCAAAATCTTTTTCGATATCGAATTCTTTATCGAATTCGAAATCCATTTTGATATCGAAATCCATTTCGAATTCGATATCCATTTCGATATCGAAATCCATATCGAATTCGAAATCCATTTCGATATCGAAATCCATATCGAATTCGAAATCCATTTCGAATTCAAAATCCATTTTGATATCGAATTTTTTATAGAATTCGAAATCCATTTCGAATTCAAAATCTATTTCGATATCGATTTTTTTATCGAATTCGAAATCCATTTCGATATCGAAATCCATATCGAAATCGAAATCCATTTCGAATTCAAAATCTATTTCGATATCGAATTCTTTGTCGAATTCGAAATCCATTTTGATATCGATTGATTCAAAATCCATTTTGATATCGAATTTTTTATCGAATTCGAAATCCATTTCGAATTCAAAATCTATTTCGATATCGAATTCTTTATTGAATTCGAAATCCATTTCGAATTCAAAATCCATTTTGATATCGAAATCAATTTCGATATCGAAATCCATATCGAATTCGAAATCTATTTCGAATTCAAAATCTTTTTCGATATCGAATTCTTTATCGAATTCGAAATCTATTTCGATATCGAAATCCATATCGAATTCGAAATCCATTCTGATATCGAAATCCATTTCGATATCGTAACCCATATCGAATTCGAAATCCATTTCGAATTCAAAATCTATTTCGATATCGAAGTCGAAATCCATTTTGATATCGAAATCCATTTCGAATTCGATATCCATTTCGAATTCGAAATCCATTTCGAATTCAAAATCTATTTCGATATCGAATTCGAAATCCATTTTGATATCGAAATCCATTTCGAATTCGATATCCATTTCGAATTCAAAATCCATTTTGATATCGAATTCTTTATCGAATTCGAAATCCATTCCGAATTCAAAATCTATTTTGATATCGAAATCCTTTTTCGAATTCGAAATCCATTTCGAATTCAAAATCCTTTTTCGATATCGAATTCGATTTTATCGAATTCAAAATCCATTTCGATATCGAATTCTTCTTTATCGAATTCGAAATCCATTTCGAATTCGAAATCCATTTCGAATTCAAAATCTTTTTCGATATCGAATTGTTTATCGAATTCAAAATCTATTTCGATATCGAATTCTTTATCGAATTCGAAATCCATTTTGATATCGAAATCCATATCGAATTCGAAATCCATTTCGAATTCAAAATCTATTTCGATATCGAATTTTTTATCGAATTCGAAATCCATTTCGAATTCAAAATCTATTTCGATATCGAATTCTTTATCGAATTCGAAATCCATTTCGAATTCAAAATCTATTTCGATATCGAATTCTTTATCGAATTCGAAATCCATTTTGATATCGAAATCCATTTCGAATTCAAAATCTATTTCGATAAAGAATTCGATATCGAAATAGATTTTGAATTCGAAATGGATTTCGAATTCGAAATGGATTTCGATATCAAAATGGATTTCGAATTCGAAATGGATTTCGATATCACAATGGATTTTGAATTTGGCAAAGAAATCGATATCGAAATAGATTTTGAATTCGAAATGGATATCGAATTCGAAATGGATTTCGATATCACAATGGATTTCGAATTCGGAATGGATTTCGAATTCGATAAAGAATTCGATATCAAAATGGATTTTGAATTCGAAATGGATATCGAATTCGAAATGGATTTCGATATCAAAATGGATTTCGATTTCGAATTCGATATCGAAATAGATTTTGAATTCGAAATGGATTTCGAATTTGATAAAGACTTTCGATATCGAAATAGATTTTGAATTCGAAATCCATTTCGAATTCATTAAAATCTATTTCTCGATATCGAATTCGAAATCCATTTTGATATCGAAATCCATTTCGAATTCAAAATCTATTTTGATATCGAAATCCATATCGAATTCGAAATCCATTTCGAATTCAAAATCTATTTCGATATCGAATTCTTTATCGAATTCGAAATCCATTGTGATATCGAAATCCATTTCGAATTCGATATCCATTTCGAATTCAAAATCTATTTCGATATCGAATTCTTTATCGAATTCGAAATCCATTTTGATATCGAAATCCATTTCGAATTCAAAATCTATTTCGATATCGAATTCTTTATTGAATTCGAAATCCATTTCGAATTCAAAATCTATTTCGATATCGAATTCTTTATCGAATTCGAAATAAATTTCGATATCGAAATCCATATCGAATTCGAAATCCATTTCGAATTCAAAATCTATTTCGATATTGAATTCTTTATCGAATTCGGAATCCATTTTGATATCGATTGATTCAAAATCCATTTTGATATCGAATTTTTTATCGAATTCGAAATCCATTTCGAATTCAAATATCTATATCGATATCGAATTCTTTATTAATTATTAATCCATTTCGAATTCAAAATCTATTTCGATATCGAATTCTTTATCGAATTCGAAATCCATTTTGATATCGAAATCCATTTCGAATTCAAAATCTATTTCGATATCGAATTCTTTATCGAATTCGAAATAAATTTCGATATCGAAATCCATATCGAATTCGAAATCCATTTCGAATTCAAAATCTATTTCGATATCTGAATTCGAAATCCATTTCGAATTCAAAATCTATTTCGATATCGAATTCTTTATCGAATTCGAAATCTATTTCGAATTCAAAATCTATTTCGATATCGAATTTTTTATCGAATTCGAAATCCATTTTGATATCGAAATCATTTCGATATCGAATTCGAAATTCGAAATCCATTTCGAATTCAAAATCTATTTTGATATCGAATTCTTTATCGAATTCGAAATCCATTTCGAATTCAAAATCTATTTCGAAATCGATTTTTTGATCGAATTCGAAATCCATTTCGATATCGAAATCCATATCGAATTCGAAATCCATTTCGAATTCAAAATCTATTTCGATATCGAATTCTTTATCGAATTCGAAATCCATTTTGATATTGAATTCGAATTTTGAATTCAAAATCTATTTCGATATCGAAATCCATATCAAATTCGAAATCCATTTCGAATTCAAAATCTATTTCGATATCGAAATCCATATCGAATTCGAAATCCATTTCGAATTCAAAATCTATTTCGATATCGAAATCCATATCGAATTCGAAATCCATTTCGATACCGAAATCCATATCGAATTCGAAATCCATTTCGAATTCAAAATCTATTTCGATATCGAATTCTTTATCGAATTCGAAATCCATTTTGATATCGAAATCCATTTCGAATTCGATATCCATTTCGAATTCAAAATCCATTTTGATATCGAATTCTTTATCGAATTCGGAATCCATTTTGATATCGATTCATTCATAAATCCATTTTGATATCGAATTTTTTATCGAATTCGAAATCCATTTCGAATTCAAAATCTATTTCGATATCGAATTCTTTATTGAATTCGAAATCCATTTCGAATTCAAAATCTATTTCGATATCAAATTCTTTATCGAATTCGAAATCCATTTTGATATCGAAATCCATATCGAATTCGAAATCCATTTCGAATTCAAAATCTATTTCGATATCGAATTCTTTATCGAATTCGAAATCCATTTTGATATCGAAATCCATTTCGAATTCAAAATCCATTTTGATATCGAATTCTTTATCGAATTCGGAATCCATTTTGATATCGATTGATTCAAAATCCATTTTGATATCGAATTTTTTATCGAATTCGAAATCCATTTCGAATTCAAAATCTATTTCGATATCGAATTCTTTATTGAATTCGAAATCCATTTCGAATTCAAAATCTATTTCGATATCGATTTTTTTATCGAATTCGAAATCCATTTTGATATCGAAATCCATATCGAATTCGAAATCCATTTCGAATTCAAAATCTATTTCGATATCGAATTCTTTATCGAATTCGAAATCCATTTTGATATCGAAATCCATTTCGAATTCAAAATCCATTTTGATATCGAATTCGAAATCCATTTCGAATTCAAAATCTATTTCGATATCGATTTTTTTATCGAATTCGAAATCTATTTCGATATCAAAATCCATATCGAATTCGAAATCCATTTCGAATTCAAAATCTATTTCGATATCGAATTCTTTATCGAATTCGAAATCCATTTTGATATCCAAATCCATTTCGAATTCGATATCCATTACGAATTCAAAATCCATTTTGATATCGAATTTTTTATCGAATTCGAAATCTATTTCGAATTCAAAATCTATTTCGATATCGATTTTTTATGAATTCGAATTCGAAATCCTTTTGATATCGAAATCCATATCGAATTCGAAATCCATTTCGAATTCAAAATCTATTTCGATATCGAATTTTTTATCGAATTCGAAATCCATTTTGATATTGAATTCGAATTTTGAATTCAAAATCTATTTCGATATCGAAATCCATATCGAATTCGAAATCCATTTCGAATTCAAAATCTATTTCGATATCGAAATCCATATCGAATTCGATATCCATTTCGAATTCAAAATCTATTTCGATATCGAAATCCATATCGAATTCGAAATCCATTTCGAATTCAAAATCTGTTTCGATATCGAAATCCATATCGAATTCGAAATCCATTTCGATACCGAAATCCATATCGAATTCGAAATCCATTTCGAATTCAAAATCTATTTCGATATCGAATTCGTTATCGAATTCGAAATCCATTTTGATATCGAAATCGATTTCGAATTCAAAATCTATTTCAAAATCGTAATCCATTTCGAATTCGATATCCATATCGAATTCAAAATCTATTTCGATTTCGAATTCAAAATCTATTTTGATATCGAATTTTTTATCGAATTCGAAATCCATTTCGAATTCAAAATCTATTTCGATATCGATTTTTTTATCGAATTCGAAAACCAATTCGATATCGAAATCCATATCGAATTCGAAATCCATTTCGAATTCAAAATTTATTTCGATATCGAATTCTTTATCGAATTCGAAATCCATTTTGATATCGAAATCCATTTTGATATCGAAATCCATTTCGAATTCGATATCCATATCGAATTCAAAATCTATTTCGATATCGAATTTCGAATTCAAAATCTATTTCGATATCGAATTCTTTATCGAATTCGAAATCCATTTTGATATCGAAATCCATATCGAATTCGAAATCCATTTCGAATTCAAAATCTATTTCGATATCGAAATCCATATCGAATTCGAAATCCATATCGAATTCGAAATCTATTTCGATATCGAAATCCATATCGAATTCGAAATCCATTTCGAATTCAAAATCTATTTCGATATCGAAATCCATATCGAATTTGAAATCCATTTCGAATTCAAAATCTATTTCGATATCGAATTCTTTATCGAATTCGAAATCCATTTCGAATTCAAAATCTATTTCGATATCGAATTCTTTATCGAATTCGAAATCCATTTTGATATAGAAATCCATTTCGATATCGAAATCCATATCGAATTCGAAATCCATTTCGAATTCATAATCTATTTCGATATCGAATTTTTTATGGAATTCGAAATAAATTTCGAATTCAAAATCTATTTCGATATCGAATTCTTTATCGAATACGAAATCCATCTCGAATTCAAAATCTATTTCGATATCGATTTTTTTATCGAATTCGAAATCCATTTCGATATCGAAATCCATATCGAATTCGAAATCCATTTCGAATTCAAAATCTATTTCGATATCGAATTCTTTATCGAATTCGAAATCCATTTTGATATCGATTGATTCAAAATCCATTTTGATATCGAATTTTTTATCGAATTCTTTATTGAATTCGAAATCCATTTCGAATTCAAAATCTATTTCTATATCGAATTCTTTATCGAATTCGAAATCTATTTCGAATTCAAAATCTATTTCGATATCGATTTTTTTATCGAATTCGAAATCCATTTTGATATCGAAATCCATATCGAATTCGAAATCCATTTCGAATTCAAAGTCTATTTCGATATAGAATTCTTTATCGAATTCGAAATCCATTTTGATATCGAAATCCATTTCGATATCGAAATCCATATCGAATTCAAAGTCTATTTCGATATCGAATTCAAAGTCTATTTCGATATCGAATTCTTTATCGAATTCGAAATCCATTTTGATATCGAAATCCATTTCGATATCGAAATCCATATCGAAATCGAAATCCATTTAGAATTCAAAATTTATTTCGATATCGAATTTTTCATCAAATTCGAAGTCCATTTCGAATTCAAAATCAATTTCGATATCGATTTTTTTATCGAATTCGAAATCCATTTCGATATCGAAATCCATATCGAATTCGAAATCCATTGTGATATCGAAATCCATTTCGAATTCGATATCCGCTTCGAATTCAAAATCTATTTCGATATCGAATTGTTTATCGAATTCGAAATCCATTTTGATATCGAAATATCGAAATCCATTTCGAATTCAAATCATTTCGATTCGAAATCCATTTCGAATTCAAAATCTATTTCGATATCGAATTCTTTATCGAATTCGAATTCCATTTTGATATCGAAATCCATTTCGAATTCGATATCCATTTCGAATTCAAAATCCATTTTGATATCGAATTCTTTATCGAATTCGAAAACCATTTCGATATCGAAATCCATATCGAATTCGAAATCCATTTCGAATTCAAAGTCTATTTCGATATCGAATTCTTTATCGAATTCGAAATCCATTTTGATATCGAAATCCATATCGAATTCAAAATCTATTTCGATATCGAATTCTTTATCGAATTCGAAATCCATCTCGAATTCAAAATCTATTTCGATATCGAATTCTTTATCGAATTCGAAATCCATTTTGATATCCAAATCCATTTCGAATTCGATATCCATTTCGAATTCAAAATCCATTTTGATATCGAATTCTTTATCGATTTCGAAATCTATTTCGAATTCAAAATCTATTTCGATATCGATTTTTTTATCGAATTCGAAATCCATTTCGATATCGAAATCCATATCGAATTCGAAATCCATTTCGAATTCAAAATCTATTTCGATATCGAATTCTTTATCGAATTCGAAATCCATTTTGATATCGATTGATTCAAAATCCATTTTGATATCGAATTTTTTATCGAATTCTTTATTGAATTCGAAATCCATTTCGAATTCAAAATCTATTTCGATATCGAATTCTTTATCGAATTCGAAATCCATTTCGAATTCAAAATCTATTTCGATATCGAATTCTTTATCGAATTCGAAATCCATTTCGATACCGAAATCCATATCGAATTCGAAATCCATTTCGAATTCAAAATCTATTTCGATATCGAATTCTTTATCGAATTTGAAATCCATTTCGATATCGAATTCTTTATCGAATTCGAAATCCATTTTGATATCCAAATCCATTTCGAATTCGATATCCATTTCGAATTCAAAATCCATTTTGATATCGAATTCTTTATCGATTTCGAAATCTATTTCGAATTCAAAATCTATTTCGATATCGATTTTTTTATCGAATTCGAAATCCATTAAGATATCGAAATCCATATCGAATTCGAAATCCATTTCGAATTCAAAATCTATTTCGATATCGAATTCTTTATCGAATTCGAAATCCATTTTGATATCGATTGATTCAAAATCCATTTTGATATCGAATTTTTAATCGAATTCTTTATTGAATTCGAAATCCATTTCGAATTCAAAATCTATTTCGATATCGAATTCTTTATCGAATTCGAAATCTATTTCGAATTCAAAATCTATTTCGATATCGATTTTTTTATCGAATTCAAAATCTATTTCGATATCGAAATCCATATCGAATTCGAAATCCATTTCGAATTCAAAATCTATTTCGATATCGAAATCCATATCGAATTCGAAATCCATTTCGATACCGAAATCCATATCGAATTCGAAATCCATTTCGAATTCAAAATCTATTTCGATATCGAATTCTTTATCGAATTTGAAATCCATTTTGATATCGAAATCCATTTCGAATTCAAAATCTATTTCGAAATCGAAATCCATTTCGAATTCGATATCCATTTCGAATTCAAAATCCATTTTGATATCGAATTCTTTATCGAATTCGGAATCCATTTTGATATCGATTGATTCAAAATCCATTTTGATATCGAATTTTTTATCGAATTCGAAATCCATTTCGAATTCAAAATCTATTTCGATATCGAATTCTTTATTGAATTCGAAATCCATTTCGAATTCAAAATCTATTTCGATATCAAATTCTTTATCGAATTCGAAATCCATTTCGAATTCAAAATCTATTTCGATATCGATTTTTTTATCGAATTCGAAATCCATTTTGATATCGAAATCCATATCGAATTCGAAATCCATTTCGAATTCAAAATCTATTTCGATATCGAATTCTTTATCGAATTCGAAATCCATTTTGATATCGAAATCCATTTCGAATTCAAAATCCATTTCGAATTCGAAATCCATTTCGAATTCAAAATCTATTTCGATATCGATTTTTTTATCGAATTCGAAATCTATTTCGATATCAAAATCCATATCGAATTCGAAATCCATTTCGAATTCAAAATCTATTTCGATATCGAATTCTTTATCGAATTCGAAATCCATTTTGATATCCAAATCCATTTCGAATTCGATATCCATTACGAATTCAAAATCCATTTTGATATCGAATTCTTTATCGAATTCGAAATCTATTTCGAATTCAAAATCTATTTCGATATCGATTTTTTTATCGAATTCGAAATCCATTTTGATATCGAAATCCATATCGAATTCGAAATCCATTTCGAATTCAAAATCTATTTCGATATCGAATTTTTTATCGAATTCGAAATCCATTTTGATATTGAATTCGAATTTTGAATTCAAAATCTATTTCGATATCGAAATCCATATCGAATTCGAAATCCATTTCGAATTCAAAATCTATTTCGATATCGAAATCCATATCGAATTCGATATCCATTTCGAATTCAAAATCTATTTCGATATCGAAATCCATATCGAATTCGAAATCCATTTCGAATTCAAAATCTGTTTCGATATCGAAATCCATATCGAATTCGAAATCCATTTCGATACCGAAATCCATATCGAATTCGAAATCCATTTCGAATTCAAAATCTATTTCGATATCGAATTCGTTATCGAATTCGAAATCCATTTTGATATCGAAATCGATTTCGAATTCAAAATCTATTTCAAAATCGTAATCCATTTCGAATTCGATATCCATTTCGAATTCAAAATCTATTTTGATATCGAATTTTTTATCGAATTCGAAATCCATTTCGAATTCAAAATCTATTTCGATATCGATTTTTTTATCGAATTCGAAAACCAATTCGATATCGAAATCCATATCGAATTCGAAATCCATTTCGAATTCAAAATTTATTTCGATATCGAATTCTTTATCGAATTCGAAATCCATTTTGATATCGAAATCCATTTTGATATCGAAATCCATTTCGGATTCGATATCCATATCGAATTCAAAATCTATTTCGTTATCGAATTTCGAATTCAAAATCTATTTCGATATCGAATTCTTTATCGAATTCGAAATCCATTTTGATATCGAAATCCATATCGAATTCGAAATCCATTTCGAATTCAAAATCTATTTCGATATCGAAATCCATATCGAATTCGAAATCCATATCGAATTCGAAATCTATTTCGATATCGAAATCCATATCGAATTCGAAATCCATTTCGAATTCAAAATCTATTTCGATATCGAATTCTTTATCGAATTCGAAATCCATTTTGATATCGAAATCCATATCGAATTTGAAATCCATTTCGAATTCAAAATCTATTTCGATATCGAATTCTTTATCGAATTCGAAATCCATTTCGAATTCAAAATCTATTTCGATATCGAATTCTTTATCGAATTCGAAATCCATTTTGATATCGAAATCCATTTCGATATCGAAATCCATATCGAATTCGAAATCCATTTCGAATTCATAATCTATTTCGATATCGAATTTTTTATGGAATTCGAAATAAATTTCGAATTCAAAATCTATTTCGATATCGAATTCTTTATCGAATACGAAATCCATCTCGAATTCAAAATCTATTTCGATATCGATTTTTTTATCGAATTCGAAATCCATTTCGATATCGAAATCCATATCGAATTCGAAATCCATTTCGAATTCAAAATCTATTTCGATATCGAATTCTTTATCGAATTCGAAATCCATTTTGATATCGATTGATTCAAAATCCATTTTGATATCGAATTTTTTATCGAATTCTTTATTGAATTCGAAATCCATTTCGAATTCAAAATCTATTTCGATATCGAATTCTTTATCGAATTCGAAATCTATTTCGAATTCAAAATCTATTTCGATATCGATTTTTTTATCGAATTCGAAATCCATTTTGATATCGAAATCCATATCGAATTCGAAATCCATTTCGAATTCAAAGTCTATTTCGATATAGAATTCTTTATCGAATTCGAAATCCATTTTGATATCGAAATCCATTTCGATATCGAAATCCATATCGAATTCAAAGTCTATTTCGATATCGAATTCAAAGTCTATTTCGATATCGAATTCTTTATCGAATTCGAAATCCATTTTGATATCGAAATCCATTTCGATATCGAAATCCATATCGAAATCGAAATCCATTTAGAATTCAAAATTTATTTCGATATCGAATTTTTCATCAAATTCGAAATCCATTTCGAATTCAAAATCAATTTCGATATCGATTTTTTTATCGAATTCGAAATCCATTTCGATATCGAAATCCATATCGAATTCGAAATCCATTGTGATATCGAAATCCATTTCGAATTCGATATCCGCTTCGAATTCAAAATCTATTTCGATATCGAATTGTTTATCGAATTCGAAATCCATTTTGATATCGAAATCCATTTCGAATTCGAAATCTATTTCGATATCGAATTCTTTATCGAATTCGAATTCCATTTTGATATCGAAATCCATTTCGAATTCGATATCCATTTCGAATTCAAAATCCATTTTGATATCGAATTCTTTATCGAATTCGAAAACCATTTCGATATCGAAATCCATATCGAATTCGAAATCCATTTCGAATTCAAAATCTATTTCGATATCGAATTCTTTATCGAATTCGAAATCCATTTTGATATCGAAATCCATATCGAATTCAAAATCTATTTCGATATCGAATTCTTTATCGAATTCGAAATCCATTTCGAATTCAAAATCTATTTCGATATCGAATTCTTTATCGAATTCGAAATCCATTTTGATATCGAAATCCATTTCGAATTCGATATCCATTTCGAATTCAAAATCCATTTTGATATCGAATTCTTTATCGATTTCGAAATCTATTTCGAATTCAAAATCTATTTCGATATCGATTTTTTTATCGAATTCGAAATCCATTTCGATATCGAAATCCATATCGAATTCGAAATCCATTTCGAATTCAAAATCTATTTCGATATCGAATTCTTTATCGAATTCGAAATCCATTTTGATATCGATTGATTCAAAATCCATTTTGATATCGAATTTTTTATCGAATTCTTTATTGAATTCGAAATCCATTTCGAATTCAAAATCTATTTCGATATCGAATTCTTTATCGAATTCGAAATCTATTTCGAATTCAAAATCTATTTCGATATCGATTTTTTTATCGAATTCGAAATCCATTTTGATATCGAAATCCATATCGAATTCGAAATCCATTTCGAATTCAAAATCTATTTCGATATCGAATTCTTTATCGAATTCGAAATCTATTTCGAATTCAAAATCTATTTCGATATCGATTTTTTTATCGAATTCGAAATCCATTTCGATATCGAAATCCATATCGAATTCGAAATCCATTTCGAATTCAAAATCTATTTCGATATCGAATTCTTTATCGAATTCGAAATCCATTTTGATATCGATTGATTCAAAGTCCATTTTGATATCGAATTTTTTATCGAATTCTTTATTGAATTCGAAATCCATTTCGAATTCAAAATCTATTTCGATATCGAATTCTTTATCGAATTCGAAATCTATTTCGAATTCAAAATCTATTTCGATATCGATTTTTTTATCGAATTCGAAATCCATTTTGATATCGAAATCCATATCGAATTCGAAATCCATTTCGAATTCAAAATCTATTTCGATATCGAATTCTTTATCGAATTCGAAATCCATTTTGATATCGAAATCCATATCGAATTCGAAATCCATTTCGAATTCAAAGTCTATTTCGATATCGAATTCTTTATCGAATTCGAAATCCATTTTGATATCGAAATCCATTTCGATATCGAAATCCATTTCGATATCGAAATCCATATCGAAATCGAAATCCATTTAGAATGGATTTCGAATTCGATAAAGAATTCGATATCGAAATAGATTTTGAATTCGAAATGGATTTCGAATTCGATATGGATTTCGATATCGAAATAGATTTTGAATTCGAAATGGATTTCGAATTCGATATGGATTTCGGTATCGAAATGGATTTCGAATTCGATATGGATTTCGATATCGAAATAGATTTTGAATTCGAAATGGATTTCGAATTCGATATGGATTTCGATATCGAAATAGATTTTTAATTCGAAATGGATTTCGAATTCGATATGGATTTCGATATCGAAATAGATTTTGAATTCAAAATTCGAATTCAGTATCAAAATGGATTTCGAATTCGATAAAGAATTCGATATCGAAATAGATTTTGAATTCGAAATGGATTTCGAATTCGATATGGATTTCGATATCAAAATGGATTTCGAATTCGATAAAAAAATCGATATCGAAATAGATTTTGAATTCGAAATAGATTTCGAATTCGATAAAGAATTCGATATCAAAATGGATTTTGAATTCGAAATGGATATCGAATTCGAAATGGATTTCGATATCAAAATGGATTTCGAATTCGATAAAGAATTCGATATCGAAATAGATTTTGAATTCGAAATGGATTTCGAATTCGATATGGATTTTGATATCGAAATGGATTTCGAATTCGATAAAGAAATCGATATCGAAATAGATTTTGAATTCGAAATGGATTTCGAATTCGATAAAGAATTCGATATCAAAATGGATTTTGAATTCGAAATGGATATCGAATTCGAAATGGATTTCGATATCAAAATGGATTTCGAATTCGATATGGATTTCGATATCGAAATAGATTTTGAATTCGAAATGGATTTCGAATTCGATATGGATTTCGATATCAAAATGGATTTCGAATTCGATAAAAAAATCGATATCGAAATAGATTTTGAATTCGAAATAGATTTCGAATTCGATAAAGAATTCGATATCGAAATAGATTTTGAATTCGAAATGGATTTCGAATTCAATAAAGAATTCGATATCGAAATAGATTTTGAATTCGAAATGGATTTCGAATTCGATAAAAAATTCGATATCAAAATGGATTTTGAATCAATCGATATCAAAATGGATTTCGAATTCGATGAAGAATTCGATATCGAAATAGATTTTGAATTCGAAATGGATTTCGAATTCGATATGGATTTCGATATTAAAATGGATTTCGAATTCGATAAAAAAATCGATATCGAAATGATTTTGAATTTGAAATAGATTTCGAATTCAATAAAGAATTCGATATCGAAATAGATTTTGAATTCGAAATGGATTTCGAATTCGATAAAAAAATCGATATCGATATAGATTTTGAATTCGAAATAGATTTCGAATTCGATAAAGAATTCGACATCGAAATAGATTTTGAATTCGAAATGGATTTCAAATTCAATAAAGAATTCGATATCGAAATAGATTTTGAATTCGAAATGGATTTCGAATTCGATATGGATTTCGATATCGAAATGGATTTCGATATCAAAATGGATTTCGAATTCGATAAAGAATTCGATATTGAAATAGATTTTGAATTCGAAATGGATGTCGAATTCGATAAAGAATTCGATATCGAAATAGATTTTGAATTCGAAATGGATTTCGAATTCGATATGGATTTCGATATCAAAATGGATTTCGAATTCGATAAAGAATTCGATATCGAAATAGATTTTGAATTCGAAATGGATTTCGAATTCAATAAAGAATTCGATATCGAAATAGATTTTGAATTCGAAATGGATTTCGATATCGAAATGGATTTCGAATTCGATATGGATTTCGATATCGAAATGGATTTCGAATTCGATATGGATTTCGATATCAAAATGGATTTCGAATTCGATAAAAAAATCGATATCGAGATAGATTTTGAATTCTAAATGGATTTCGACTTCGATATGGATTTCGATATCGAAATGGATTTTGAATTCGAAATCGATTTCGAATTCGATAAAGTATTCGATATCGAAATAGATTTCGAATTCGATATGGATTTCGATATCAAAATGGATTTCGAATTCGATAATAAAATCGATATCGAAATGGATTTCGAATTCGATATGGATTTCGATGTCGAAATAGATTTCGAATTCGATATGGATTTCGATATCGAAATGGATTTCGAATTCGATAATAAAATCGATATCGAAATGGATTTCGAATTCGATATGGATTTCGATATCGAAATGGATTTCGAATTCGATATGGATTTCGATATCGAAATGGATTTCGAATTCGATATGGATTTCGATATCGAAATGGATTTCGAATTCGATATGGATTTCGATATCAAAATGGATTTCGAATTTGATAAAAAAATCGATATCGAAATGGATTTCGAATTCGATATGGATTTCGATATCAAAATGTATTTCGAATTCGATAAAAAAATTGATATCGAGATAGATTTTGAATTCGAAATGGATTTCGAATTTGATGAAAAATTCGATATCGAAATAGATTTTGAATTCTAAATGGATTTCGACTTCGATATGGATTTCGATATCGAAATGGATTTTGAATTCGAAATCGATTTCGAATTCGATAAAGTATTCGATATCGAAATAGATTTCGAATTCGATATGGATTACGATATCAAAATGGATTTCGAATTCGATAAAGAATTCGATATCGAAATAGATTCTGAATTCGAAATGGATTTCGAATTTGATAAAGAATTCGATATCGAAATAGATTTTGAATTCGAAATGGATTTCGAATTCGATATGGATTTCGATATCGAAATGGATTTCGAATTCGATAAAGAATTCGAAATCAAAATGGATTTTGAATTTGAAATGGATATCGAATTCGAAATGGATTTCGATATCAAAATGGATTTCGAATTCGATAAAGAATTCGATATCGAAATAGATTTTGAATTCGAAATGGATTTCGAATTCGATATGGATTTCGATATCAAAATGGATTTCGAATTCGATAAACAATTCGATATCGAAATAGATTTTGAATTCGAAACGGATATCGAATTCGAAATGGATTTCGATATCACAATGGATTTCGAATTCGATAAAGAATTCGATATCGAAATAGATTTTGAATTCGAAATGGATTTCGAATTCAATAAAGAATTCGATATCGAAATAGATTTTGAATTCGAAATGGATTTCGATATCGAAATGGATTTCGAATTCGATATGGATTTCGATATCAAAATGGATTTCGAATTCGATATCGAAATAGACTTTGAATTCGAAATGGATTTCGAATTCGATATGGATTTCGATATCAAAATGGATTTCGAATTCGATAAAGAATTCGATATCGAAATAGATTTTGAATTCGAAATGGATTTCGAATTCAATAAAGAATTCGATAAAAAATTCGATATCAAAATGGATTTTGAATCAATCGATATCAAAATGGATTTCGAATTCGATAAAGAATTCGATATCGAAATAGATTTTGAATTCGAAATGGATTTCGAATTCGATATGGATTTCGATATCAAAATGGATTTCGAATTCGATAAAGAATTCGATATCGAAATAGATTTTGAATTCGAAATGGATTTCGAATTCAATAAAGAATTCGATAAAAAATTCGATATCAAAATGGATTTTGAATCAATCGATATCAAAATGGATTTCGAATTCGATAAAGAATTCGATATCGAAATAGATTTTGAATTCGAAATGGATTTCGAATTCGATATGGATTTCGATATCAAAATGGATTTCGAATTCGATAAAGAATTCGATATCGAAATAGATTTTGAATTCGAAATGGATTTCGAATTCAATAAAGAATTCGATAAAAAATTCGATATCAAAATGGATTTTGAATCAATCGATATCAAAATGGATTTCGAATTCGATAAAGAATTCGATATCGAAATAGATTTTGAATTCGAAATGGATTTCGAATTCGATATGGATTTCGAATTCGATAAAAAAAATCGATATCGAAATAGATTTTGAATTCGAAATAGATTTCGAATTCGATAAAGAATTCGATATCGAAATAGATTTTGAATTCGAAATGGATTTCGAATTCAATAAAGAATTCGATAAAAAATTCGATATCAAAATGGATTTTGAATCAATCGATATCAAAATCTATTTCGATATCGATTTTTTTATCGAATTCGAAATCCATTTCGATATCGAAATCCATATCGAATTCGAAATCCATTTCGAATTCAAAATCTATTTCGATATAGAATTCTTTATCAAAATCGAAATCCATTTTGATATCGATTGATTCAAAATCCATTTTGATATCGAATTTTTTATCGAATTCTTTATTGAATTCGAAATCCATTTCGAATTCAAAATCTATTTCGATATCGAATTCTTTATCGAATTCGAAATCTATTTCGATATCGATTTTTTTATCGAATTCGAAATCCATTTTGATATCGAAATCCATATCGAATTCGAAATCCATTGTGATATCGAAATCCATTTCGAATTCGATATCCGTTTCGAATTCAAAATCTATTTCGATATTGAATTGTTTATCGAATTCGAAATCCATTTTGATATCGAAATCCATATCGAATTCGAAATCCATTTCGAATTCAAAATCTATTTCGATATCGAATTCTTTATCGAATTCGAAATCCATTTTGATATCGAAATCCATTTCGAATTCGATATCCATTTCGAATTCAAAATCCATTTTGATATCGAAATCTTAATCGAATTCGAAATCCATTTCGATATCGAAATCCATATTGAATTCGAAATCCATTTCGATATCGCAATCCATATCGAATTCGAAATCCATTTCGATATCGATTTTTTTATCAAATTCGAAATCCATTTTGATATCGAAATCCATATCGAATTCGAAATCCATTTCGATATCGAAATCCATATCGAATTCGAAATCCATTTCGATATCGAAATCCATATCGAATTCGAAACCCATTTCGATATCGATTTTATTATCGAATTCGAAATCCATTTCGATATCGAAATCCATATAGAATTCGAAATCTATTTCGACATCGAAATCCATATCGAATTCGAAATCCATTTCGATATCGATTTTATTATCGAATTCGAAATCCATTTTGATATCGAAATCCATATCGAATTCGAAATCTATTTCGATATCGAATACTTTATCGAATTCGAAATCGATTTCGAATTCAAAATCCATTTCGATATCGAAATCCATATCGAAGTCGAAATCCATTTCGATATCGAAATCCATATCGAATTCGAAATCCATTTCGATATCGAAATCCATTTCGATATCGAAATCCATTTCGATATCGAAATCCATTTCGATTTCAAAATCTATCTCGATATCGATTATTTTATCGAATTCGAAATCCATTTTGATATCGAAATCCATATCGAATTCGAAATCCATTTCGATATCGAAATCCATATCGAATTCGAAATCCATTTCGATATCGAAATCCATATCGAATTCGAAATCCATTTCGATATCGAAATCCATTTCGATATCGAAATCCATTTCGAATTCAAAATCTATTTCGATATCGAATTCTTTATTGAATTCGAAATCCATTTCGAATTCAAAATCTATTTCGATATCGAATTCTTTATCGTATTCGAAATCCATTTTGATATCGAAATCCATATCGAATTCGAAATCCATTTTGATATCGAAATCCATATCGAATTCGAAGTCCAATTCGAATTCACAATCTATTTCGATATCGAATTCTTTATCGAATTCGACATCCATTTCGAATTCAAAATTTATTTCGATATCGAATTCTTTATCGAATTCGAAATCCATTTTGATATCGAAATCCATTTCGATATCGAAATCCATATCGAATTCGAAATCCATTTCGAATTCAAAATCTATTTCGATATCGAATTTTTTATGGAATTCGAAATCCATTTCGAATTCAAAATCTATTTCGATATCGAATTCTTTATTGAAATTGAAATCCATTTCGAATTCAAAATCTATTTCGATATCGAATTCTTTATCGAATTCGAAATCTATTTCGAATTCAAAATCTATTTCGATATCGATTTTCGAATTCGATAAAAAATTCGATATCAAAATGGATTTTAAATCAATCGATATCAAAATGGATTTCGAATTCGATAAAGAATTCGAAATGGATTTCGAATTCAAAATCTATTTCGATATCGAATTCTTTATCGAATTCGAAATCTATTTCGAATTCAAATTTTTCGTATCGATTTTTTTATCGAATTCGAAATCCATATCGAATTCGAAATCCATTTCGAATTCAAAATCTATTTCGATATCGAATTCTTTATCGAATTCGAAATCCATTTTGATATCGATTGATTTAAAATCCATTTTGATATCGAATTTTTTATCGAATTCGAAATCCATTTCGAATTCAAAATCTATTTCGATATCGAATTCTTTATTGAATTCGAAATCCATTTCGAATTCAAAATCTATTTCGATATCGAATTCTTTATCGAATTCGAAATCTATTTCGAATTCAAAATCTATCTCGATATCGATTTTTTTATCGAATTCGAAATCCATTTTGATATCGAAATCCATATCGAATTCGAAATCCATTTCGATATCGAAATCCATATCGAATTCGAAATCCATTTCGATATCGAAATCCATATCGAATTCGAAATCCATTTCGATATCGAAATCCATTTCGATATCGAAATCCATTTCGAATTCAAAATCTATTTCGATATCGAATTCTTTATTGAATTCGAAATCCATTTCGAATTCAAAATCTATTTCGATATCGAATTCTTTATCGTATTCGAAATCCATTTTGATATCGAAATCCATATCGAATTCGAAATCCATTTTGATATCGAAATCCATATCGAATTCGAACTCCAATTCGAATTCAAAATCTATTTCGATATCGAATTCTTTATCGAATTCGACATCCATTTCGAATTCAAAATTTATTTCGATATCGAATTCTTTATCGAATTCGAAATCCATTTTGATATCGAAATCCATTTCGATATCGAAATCCATATCGAATTCGAAATCCATTTCGAATTCAAAATCTATTTCGATATCGAATTTTTTATGGAATTCGAAATCCATTTCGAATTCAAAATCTATTTCGATATCGAATTCTTTATTGAAATTGAAATCCATTTCGAATTCAAAATCTATTTCGATATCGAATTCTTTATCGAATTCGAAAACTATTTCGAATTCAAAATCTATTTCGATATCGATTTTTTTATCGAATTCGAAATCCATTTCGAATTCAAAATCTATTTCGATATCGAATTCTTTATTGAATTCGAAATCCATTTCGAATTCAAAATCTATTTCGATATCGAATTCTTTATCGAATTCGAAATCTATTTCGAATTCAAAATCTATTTCGATATCGATTTTTTTATCGAATTCGAAATCCATATCGAATTCGAAATCCATTTCGAATTCAAAATCTATTTCGATATCGAATTCTTTATCGAATTCGAAATCCATTTTGATATCGATTGATTTAAAATCCATTTTGATATCGAATTTTTTATCGAATTCGAAATCCATTTCGAATTCAAAATCTATTTCGATATCGAATTCTTTATCGAATTCGAAATCCATTTTGATATCGATTGATTTAAAATCCATTTTGATATCGAATTTTTTATCGAATTCGAAATCCATTTCGAATTCAAAATCTATTTCGATATCGATTTTTTTATCGAATTCGAAATCCATTTCGAATTCAAAATCTATTTCGATATCGAATTTTTTATCGAATTCGATTTCGAATTCAAAATCTATTTCGATATCGAATTCTTTATTGAATTCGAAATCCATTTCGAATTCAAAATCTATTTCGATATCAAATTCTTTATCGAATTCGAAATCCATTTTGATATCGAAATCCAAATCGAATTCGAAATCCATTTCGAATTCAAAATCTATTTCGATATCGAATTCTTTATCGAATTCGAAATCCATTTTGATATCGAAATCCATTTCGAATTCGATATCCCTTTCGAATTCAAAATCCATTTTGATATCGAATTTTTTATCGAATTCAAAATCCATTTCGAAATCAAAATCCATTTCGATATCGAATTCTTTATCGAATTCGAAATCCATTTCGAATTCAAAATCTATTTCGATATCGATTTTTTTATCGAATTCGAAATCCATTTCGATATCGAAATAAATATCGAATTCGAAATCCATTTCGAATTCAAAATCTATTTCGATATCGAATTCTTTATCGAATTCGAAATCCATTTTGATATCGAAATCTATTACGAATTCGATATCCATTTCGAATTCAAAATCTATATCGATATCGATTTCTTTATCGAATTCGAAATCCATTTTGATATCGAAATCCATTTCGATATCGAAATCCATATCGAATTCGAAATCCATTTCGAATTCAAAATCTATTTCGATATCGAATTCTTTATCGAATTCGAAATCCATTTTGATATCGAAATCCAAATCGAATTCGAAATCCATTTCGAATTCAAAATCTATTTCGATATCGAATTCTTTTTCGAATTCGAAATCCATTTTGATATCGAAATCCATTTCGAATTCGATATCCATTTCGAATTCAAAATCCATTTTGATATCGAATTTTTTATCGAATTCGAAATCCATTTCGAAATCAAAATCCATTTCGATATCGAATTCTTTATCGAATTCGAAATCCATTTCGAATTCAAAATCTATTTCGATATCGATTTTTTTATCGAATTCGAAATCCATTTCGATATCGAAATAAATATCGAATTCGAAATCCATTTCGAATTCAAAATCTATTTCGATATCGAATTCTTTATCGAATTCGAAATCCATTTTGATATCGAAATCTATTACGAATTCGATATCCATTTCGAATTCAAAATCTATATCGATATCGATTTCTTTATCGAATTCGAAATCCATTTTGATATCGAAATCCATTTCGATATCGAAATCCATATCGAATTCGAAATCCATTTCGAATTCAAAATCTATTTCGATATCGAATTCTTTATCGAATTCGAAATCCATTTTGATATCGAAATCCATATCGAATTCGAAATCTATTTCGATATCGAATACTTTATCGAATTCGAAATCGATTTCGAATTCAAAATCCATTTCGATATCGAAATCCATATCGAATTCGAAATCCATTTCGATACCGAAATCCATATCGAATTCGAAATCCATTTCGAATTCAAAATCTATTTCGATATCGAAATCCATATCGAATTCGAAATCCATTTCGAATTCAAAATCTTTTTCGATATCGAATTCTTTATCGAATTCGAAATCCATTTTGATATCGAAATCCATTTCGAATTCGATATCCATTTCGATATCGAAATCCATTTCGAATTCAAAATCTATTTCGATATCGATTTTTTTATCGAATTCGAAATCCATTTCGATATCGATTTTTTTATCGAATTCGAAATCCATTTCGATATCGAAATCCATATCGAATTCGAAATCCATTTCGATACCGAAATCCATATCGAATTCGAAATCCATTTCGAATTCAAAATCTATTTCGATATCGAAATCCATATCGAATTCGAAATCCATTTCGAATTCAAAATCTTTTTCGATATCGAATTCTTTATCGAATTCGAAATCCATTTTGATATCGAAATCCATTTCGAATTCGATATCCATTTCGATATCGAAATCCATTTCGAATTCAAAATCTATTTCGATATCGATTTTTTTATCGAATTCGATATCCATTTCGATATCGAAATCCATTTAGAATTCAAAATCTATTTCGATATCGAATTTTTCATCAAATTCGAAATCCATTTCGAATTCAAAATCTTTTTCGATATCGAATTCTTTATCGAATTCGAAATCCATTTTGATATCGAAATCCATTTCGAATTCGATATCCATTTCGATATCGAAATCCATTTCGAATTCAAAATCTATTTCGATATCGATTTTTTTTATCGAATTCGAAATCCATTTCGATATCGAAATCCATATCGAATTCGAAATCCATTTCGATATCGAAATCCATATCGAATTCGAAATCCATTTCGAATTCAAAATCTATTTCGATATCGCAATCCATATCGAATTCGAAATCCATTTCGATACCGAAATCCATATCGAATTCGAAATCCATTTCGAATTCAAAATCTATTTCGATATCGAAATCCATATCGAATTCGAAATCCATTTCGAATTCAAAATCTTTTTCGATATCGAATTCTTTATCGAATTCGAAATCCATTTTGATATCGAAATCCATTTCGAATTCGATATCCATTTCGATATCGAAATCCATTTCGAATTCAAAATCTATTTCGATATCGAATTCTTTATCGAATTCGAAATCCATTTTGATATCGATTGATTCAAAATCCATTTTGATATCGAAATAGACTTTGAATTCGAAATGGATTTCGAATTCGATAAAGAATTCGATATCGAAATAGATTTTGAATTCGAAATGGATTTCGAATTCGATTTGGATTTCGATATCAAAATGGATTTCGAATTCGATAAAGAATTCGATATCGAAATAGATTTTGAATTCGAAATGGATTTCGAATTCGATATGGATTTCGATATCGAAATGGATTTCGATATCAAAATAGATTTCGAATTCGATAAAGAATTCGATATCGAAATAGATTTTGAATTCGAAATGGATTTCGAATTCGATATGGATTTCGATATCGAAATAGATTTTGAATTCGAAATGGATTTCGAATTCGATATGGATTTCGGTATCGAAATGGATTTCGAATTCGATATGGATTTCGATATCGAAATAGATTTTGAATTCGATATGGATTTCGATATCGAAATCCATATCGAATTCGAAATCCATTTCGATACCGAAATCCATATCGAATTCGAAATCCATTTCGAATTCAAAATCTATTTCGATATTGAAATTGATTTTGAATTCGAAATGGATTTCGAATTCGATATGGATTTCGATATCGAAATAGATTTTGAATTCAAAATTCGAATTCAATATCAAAATGGATTTCGAATTCGATAAAGAATTCGATATCGAAATAGATTTTGAATTCGAAATGGATTTCGAATTCGATATGGATTTCGATATCAAAATGGATTTCGAATTCGATAAAAAAATCGATATCGAAATAGATTTTGAATTCGAAATAGATTTCGAATTCGATAAAGAATTCGATATCGAAATAGATTTTGAATTCGAAATGGATTTCGAATTCAATAAAGAATTCGATATCGAAATAGATTTTGAATTCGAAATGGATTTCGAATTCTATAAAAAATTCGATATCAAAATGGATTTTGAATTCGAAATGGATTTCGAATTCGATATGGATTTCGATGTCGAAATAGATTTCGAATTCGATATGGATTTCGATATCGAAATGGATTTCGAATTCGACATGGATTTCGATATCGAAATGGATTTCGAATTCGATATGGATTTCGATATCAAAATGGATTTCGAATTTGATAAAAAAATCGATATCGAAATGGATTTCGAATTCGATATGGATTTGGATATCGAAATGGATTTCGAATTCGATATGGATTTCGATATCAAAATGGATTTCGAATTCGATAAAAAAATCGATATCGAGATTGATTTTGAATTCGAAATGGATTTCGAATTTGATGAAAAATTCGATATCGAAATAGATTTTGAATTATAAATGGACTTCGACTTCGATATGGATTTCGATATCGAAATGGATTTTGAATTCGAAATCGATTTCGAATTCGATAAAGTATTCGATATCGAAATAGATTTCGAATTCGATATGGATTTCGATATCAAAATGGATTTCGAATTCGATAAAGAATTCGATATCGAAATAGATTTTGAATTCGAAATGGATTTCGAATTCGATATGGATTTCGATATCGAAATGGATTTCGATATCAAAATGGATTTCGAATTCGATAAAGAAATCGATATCGATATAGATTTTGAATTCGAAATGGATATCGAATTCGTAATAGATTTCGATATCAAAATGGATTTCGAATTCGATAAAGAATTCGATATCGAAATAGATTTTGAATTCGAAATGGATTTCGAATTCGATATGGATTTCGATATCGAAATGGATTTCGATATCAAAATAGATTTCGAATTCGATAAAGAATTCGATATCGAAATAGATTTTGAATTCGAAATGGATTTCGAATTCGATATGGATTTCGATATCGAAATAGATTTTGAATTCGAAATGGATTTCGAATTCGATATGGATTTCGGTATCGAAATGGATTTCGAATTCGATATGGATTTCGATATCGAAATAGATTTTGAATTCGATATGGATTTCGATATCGAAATCCATATCGAATTCGAAATCCATTTCGATACCGAAATCCATATCGAATTCGAAATCCATTTCGAATTCAAAATCTATTTCGATATTGAAATTGATTTTGAATTCGAAATGGATTTCGAATTCGATATGGATTTCGATATCGAAATAGATTTTGAATTCAAAATTCGAATTCAATATCAAAATGGATTTCGAATTCGATAAAGAATTCGATATCGAAATAGATTTTGAATTCGAAATGGATTTCGAATTCGATATGGATTTCGATATCAAAATGGATTTCGAATTCGATAAAAAAATCGATATCGAAATAGATTTTGAATTATAAATGGATTTCGACTTCGATATGGATTTCGATATCGAAATGGATTTTGAATTCGAAATCGATTTCGAATTCGATAAAGTATTCGATATCGAAATAGATTTTGAATTATAAATGGATTTCGACTTCGATATGGATTTCGATATCGAAATGGATTTTGAATTCGAAATCGATTTCGAATTCGATAAAGTATTCGATATCGAAATAGATTTCGAATTCGATATGGATTTCGATATCAAAATGGATTTCGAATTCGATAAAGAATTCGATATCGAAATAGATTTTGAATTCGAAATGGATTTCGAATTCGATATGGATTTCGATATCGAAATGGATTTCGATATCAAAATGGATTTCGAATTCGATAAAGAAATCGATATCGATATAGATTTTGAATTCGAAATGGATATCGAATTCGTAATAGATTTCGATATCAAAATGGATTTCGAATTCGATAAAGAATTCGATATCGAAATAGATTTTGAATTCGAAATGGATTTCGAATTCGATATGGATTTCGAATTCGATAAAGTATTCGATATCGAAATAGATTTCGAATTCGATATGGATTTCGATATCAAAATGGATTTCGAATTCGATAAAGAATTCGATATCGAAATAGATTTTGAATTCGAAATGGATTTCGAATTCGATATGGATTTCGATATCGAAATGGATTTCGATATCAAAATGGATTTCGAATTCGATAAAGAAATCGATATCGATATAGATTTTGAATTCGAAATGGATTTCGAATTCGATATGGATTTCGATATCGAAATGGATTTTGAATTCGAAATCGATTTCGAATTCGATAAAGTATTCGATATCGAAATAGATTTCGAATTCGATATGGATTTCGATATCAAAATGGATTTCGAATTCGATAAAGAATTCGATATCGAAATAGATTTTGAATTCGAAATGGATTTCGAATTCGATATGGATTTCGATATCGAAATGGATTTCGATATCAAAATGGATTTCGAATTCGATAAAGAAATCGATATCGATATAGATTTTGAATTCGAAATGGATTTCGAATTCGATATGGATTTCGATATCGAAATGGATTTCGATATCAAAATGGATTTCGAATTCGATAAAGAAATCGATATCGATATAGATTTTGAATTCGAAATGGATATCGAATTCGATATGGATTTCGATATCGAAATGGATTTCGATATCAAAATGGATTTCGAATTCGAAATCGATTTCGAATTCGATAAAGTATTCGATATCGAAATAGATTTTGAATTCGAAATGGATTTCGAATTCGATATGGATTTCGATATCGAAATGGATTTCGATATCAAAATGGATTTCGAATTCGATAAAGAAATCGATATCGATATAGATTTTGAATTCGAAATGGATATCGAATTCGTAATAGATTTCGATATCAAAATGGATTTCGAATTCGATAAAGAATTCGATATCGAAATAGATTTTGAATTCGAAATGGATTTCGAATTCGATATGGATTTCGATATCGAAATGGATTTCGAATTCGATAAAAAAATCGATGTCGAAATAGATTTTGAATTCGAAATGGATTTCGAATTCGATAAAGAATTCGATATCGAAATGGATTTTGAATTCGAAATGGATTTCGAATTCGATAAAAAATTCGATATCAAAATGGATTTTGAATTCGAAATGGATATCGAATTCGAAATGGATTTCGATATCAAAATGGATTTCGAATTCGATAAAGAATTCGATATCGAAATAGATTTTGAATTCGAAATGGATTTCGAATTCGATTTGGATTTCGATATCAAAATGGATTTCGAATTCGATAAAGAATTCGATATCGAAAGAGATTTTGAATTAGAAATGGATTTCGAATTCAATAAAGAATTCGATATCGAAATAGATTTTGAATTCGAAATCGAATTCGATAAAAAATTCGATATCGAAATAGATTTTGAATTCGAAATGGATTTCGAATTCGATAAAAAATTCGATATCAAAATGGATTTTGAATCAATCGATATCAAAATGGATTTCGAATTCGATAAAGAATTCGATATCGAAATAGATTTTGAATTCGAAATGGATTTCGAATTCGATATGGATTTCGATATCGAAATGGATTTCGAATTCGATAAAAAAATCGATATCGAAATAGATTTTGAATTCGAAATGGATTTCGATATCGAAATGGATATCGAATTCGAAATGGATTTCGATATCAAAATGGATTTCGAATTCGATAAAGAATTCGATATCGAAAAAGATTTTGAATTCGAAATGGATTTCGAATTCGATATGGATTTCGATATCGAAATAGATTTTGAATTCGAAATGGATTTCGAATTCGATATGGATTTCGGTATCGAAATGGATTTCGAATTCGATATGGATTTCGATATCGAAATAGATTTTGAATTCGAAATGGATTTCGAATTCGATATGGATTTCGATATCGAAATGGATTTCGAATTCGATATGGATTTCGATATCAAAATGGATTTCGAATTCGATAAAAAAATCGATATCGAGATAGATTTTGAATTCGAAATGGATTTCGAATTTGATGAAAAATTCGATATCGAAATAGATTTTGAATTCTAAATGGATTTCGACTTCGATATGGATTTCGATATCGAAATGGATTTTGAATTCGAAATCGATTTCGAATTCGATAAAGTATTCGATATCGAAATAGATTTCGAATTCGATATGGATTTCGATATCAAAATGGATTTCGAATTCGATAAAGAATTCGATATCGAAATAGATTTTGAATTCGAAATGGATTTCGAATTCGATATGGATTTCGATATCGAAATGGATTTCGATATCAAAATGGATTTCGAATTCGATAAAGAAATCGATATCGATATAGATTTTGAATTCGAAATGGATATCGAATTCGTAATAGATTTCGATATCAAAATGGATTTCGAATTCGATAAAGAATTCGATATCGAAATAGATTTTGAATTCGAAATGGATTTCGAATTCGATATTTATTTCGATATCGAAATGGATTTCGAATTCGATAAAAAATCGATATCGAAATAGATTTTGAATTCGAAATGGATTTCGAATTCGATAAAGAATTCGATATCGAAATAGATTTTGAATTCGAAATGGATTTCGAATTCGATATGGATTTCGATATCGAAATAGATTTTGAATTCGAAATGGATTTCGAATTCGATATGGATTTCGATATCGAAATGGATTTCGAATTCGATAAAGAATTCGATATCGAAAAAGATTTTGAATTCGAAATGGATTTCGAATTCGATATGGATTTCGATATCGAAATAGATTTTGAATTCGAAATGGATTTCGAATTCGATATGGATTTCGATATCGAAATAGATTTTGAATTCGAAATGGATTTCGAATTCGATATGGATTTCGATATCGAAATCCATTTCGAATTCGAAATCCATTTCGATACCGAAATCCATATCGAATTCGAAATCCATTTCGATACCGATATCCATATCGAATTCGAAATCCATTTCGAATTCAAAATCGATTTTGATATCGAATTTTTTATAGAATTCGAAATAAATTTCGAATTCAAAATCTATTTCGATATCGAATTCTTTATCGAATTCGAAATCCAGTTTGATATTGAATTCGAATTTTGAATTCAAAATCTATTTCGATATCGAAATCCATATCGAATTCGAAATCCATTTCGAATTCAAAATCTATTTCGATATCGAAATCCATATCGAATTCGAAATCCATTTCGAATTCAAAATCTTTTTCGATATCGAATTCTTTATCGAATTCGAAATCCATTTCGATATCGAAATCCATATCGAATTCGAAATCCATTTCGATACCGAAATCCATATCGAATTCGAAATCCATTTCGATACCGAAATCCATATCGAATTCGAAATCCATTTCGAATTCAAAATCTATTTCGATATTGAAATAGATTTTGAATTCGAAATGGATTTCGAATTCGATATGGATTTCGATATCGAAATAGATTTTGAATTCAAAATTCGAATTCAATATCAAAATGGATTTCGAATTCGATAAAGAATTCGATATCGAAATAGATTTTGAATTCGAAATGGATTTCGAATTCTATAAAAAATTCGATATCAAAATGGATTTTGAATTCGAAATGGATTTCGAATTCGATATGGATTTCGATGTCGAAATAGATTTCGAATTCGATATGGATTTCGATATCGAAATGGATTTCGAATTCGATAATAAAATCGATATCGAAATGGATTTCGAATTCGATATGGATTTCGATATCGAAATGGATTTCGAGTTCGACATGGATTTCGATATCGAAATGGATTTCGAATTCGATATGGATTTCGATATCAAAATGGATTTCGAATTTGATAAAAAAAATCGATATCGAAATGGATTTCGAATTCGATATGGATTTCGATATCGAAATGGATTTCGAATTCGATATGGATTTCGATATCGAAATGGATTTCGAATTCGATATGGATTTCGATATCAAAATGGATTTCGAATTCGATAAAGAATTCGATATCGAGATAGATTTTGAATTCGAAATGGATTTCGAATTTGATGAAAAATTCGATATCGAAATAGATTTTGAATTCTAAATGGATTTCGACATTGAAATAGATTTTGAATTCGAAATGGATTTCGAATTCGATATGGATTTCGATATCGAAATAGATTTTGAATTCAAAATTCGAATTCAATATCAAAATGGATTTCGAATTCGATAAAGAATTCGATATCGAAATAGATTTTGAATTCGAAATGGATTTCGAATTCTATAAAAAATTCGATATCAAAATGGATTTTGAATTCGAAATGGATTTCGAATTCGATATGGATTTCGATGTCGAAATAGATTTCGAATTCGATATGGATTTCGATATCGAAATGGATTTCGAATTCGATAATAAAATCGATATCGAAATGGATTTCGAATTCGATAATAAAATCGATATCGAAATGGATTTCGAATTCGATATGGATTTCGATATCGAAATGGATTTCGAGTTCGACATGGATTTCGATATCGAAATGGATTTCGAATTCGATATGGATTTCGATATCAAAATGGATTTCGAATTTGATAAAAAAATCGATATCGAAATGGATTTCGAATTCGATATGGATTTCGATATCGAAATGGATTTCGAATTCGATATGGATTTCGATATCGAAATGGATTTCGAATTCGATATGGATTTCGATATCAAAATGGATTTCGAATTCGATAAAGAATTCGATATCGAAATAGATTTTGAATTCGAAATGGATTTCGAATTCGATATGGATTTCGATATCGAAATGGATTTCGATATCGAAATGGATTTCGATATCAAAATGGATTTCGAATTCGATAAAGAAATCGATATCGATATAGATTTTGAATTCGAAATGGATATCGAATTCGTAATAGATTTCGATATCAAAATGGATTTCGAATTCGATAAAGAATTCGATATCGAAATAGATTTTGAATTCGAAATGGATTTCGAATTCGATATGGATTTCGATATCGAAATGGATTTCGAATTCGATAAAAAAAATCGATATCGAAATAGATTTTGAATTCGAAATGGATTTCGAATTCGATAAAGAATTCGATATCGAAATGGATTTTGAATTCGAAATGGATTTCGAATTCGATAAAAAATTCGATATCAAAATGGATTTTGAATTCGAAATGGATATCGAATTCGAAATGGATTTCGATATCAAAATGGATTTCGAATTCGATAAAGAATTCGATATCGAAATAAATTTTGAATTCGAAATGGATTTCGAATTCGATTTGGATTTCGATATCAAAATGGATTTCGAATTCGATAAAGAATTCGATATCGAAATAGATTTTGAATTAGAAATGGATTTCGAATTCAATAAAGAATTCGATATCGAAATAGATTTTGAATTCGAAATCGAATTCGATAAAAAATTCGATATCGAAATAGATTTTGAATTCGAAATGGATTTCGAATTCGATAAAAAATTCGATATCAAAATGGATTTTGAATCAATCGATATCAAAATGGATTTCGAATTCGATAAAGAATTCGATATCGAAATAGATTTTGAATTCGAAATGGATTTCGAATTCGATATGGATTTCGATATCGAAATGGATTTCGAATTCGATAAAAAAATCGATATCGAAATAGATTTTGAATTCGAAATGGATTTCGATATCGAAATGGATATCGAATTCGAAATGGATTTCGATATCAAAATGGATTTTCGAATTCGATAAAGAATTCGATATCGAAAAAGATTTTGAATTCGAAATGGATTTCGAATTCGATATTGATTTCGATATCGAAATAGATTTTGAATTCGAAATGGATTTCGAATTCGATATGGATTTCGATATCGAAATGGATTTCGAATTCGATATGGATTTCGATATCAAAATGGATTTCGAATTCGATAAAAAAATCGATATCGAGATATATTTTGAATTCGAAATGGATTTCGAATTTGATGAAAAATTCGATATCGAAATAGATTTTGAATTCTAAATGGATTTCGAATTCGATATTTATTTCGATATCGAAATGGATTTCGAATTCGATAAAAAAATCGATATCGAAATAGATTTTGAATTCGAAATGGATTTCGAATTCGATAAAGAATTCGATATCGAAATAGATTTTGAATTCGAAATGGATTTCGAATTCGATATGGATTTCGATATCGAAATGGATTTTGAATTCGAAATCGATTTTGAATTCGAAATCGATTTCGAATTCGATAAAGTATTCGATATCGAAATAGATTTCGAATTCGATATGGATTTCGATATCAAAATGGATTTCGAATTCGATAAAGAATTCGATATCGAAATAGATTTTGAATTCGAAATGGATTTCGAATTCGATATGGATTTCGATATCGAAATGGATTTCGATATCAAAATGGATTTCGAATTCGATAAAGAAATCGATATCGATATAGATTTTGAATTCGAAATGGATATCGAATTCGTAATAGATTTCGATATCAAAATGGATTTCGAATTCGATAAAGAATTCGATATCGAAATAGATTTTGAATTCGAAATGGATTTCGAATTCGATATGGATTTCGATATCGAAATAGATTTTGAATTCGAAATGGAATTCGAATTCGATATGGATTTCGGTATCGAAATGGATTTCGAATTCGATATGGATTTCGATATCGAAATAGATTTTGAATTCGAAATCCATTTCGATACCGAAATCCATATCGAATTCGAAATCCATTTCGATACCGAAATCCATATCGAATTCGAAATCCATTTCGAATTCAAAATCTATTTCGATATTGAAATAGATTTTGAATTCGAAATGGATTTCGAATTTGATAAAAAAAATCGATATCGAAATGGATTTCGAATTCGATATGGATTTCGATATCAAAAATGGATTTCGAATTCGATAAAAAATTCGATATCAAGATAGATTTTGAATTCGAAATGGATTTCGAATTTGATGAAGAATTCGATATCGAAATTCGATAAAGTATTCGATATCGAAATGGATTTCGAATTCGATATTTATTTCGATATCGAAATGGATTTCGAATTCGATAAAAAAATCGATATCGAAATAGATTTTGAATTCGAAATGGATTTCGAATTCGATAAAGAATTCGATATCGAAATAGATTTTGAATTCGAAATGGATTTCGAATTCGATATGGATTTCGATATCGAAATAGATTTTGAATTCGAAATGGAATTCGAATTCGATATGGATTTCGGTATCGAAATGGATTTCGAATTCGATATGGATTTCGATATCGAAATAGATTTTGAATTCGAAATGGATTTCGAATTCGATATGGATTTCGATATCGAAATCCATATCGAATTCGAAATCCATTTCGATACCGAAATCCATATCGAATTCGAAATCCATTTCGATACCGAAATCCATATCGAATTCGAAATCCATTTCGAATTCAAAATCTATTTCGATATTGAAATAGATTTTGAATTCGAAATGGATTTCGAATTCGATATGGATTTTGATATCGAAATAGATTTTGAATTCAAAATTCGAATTCAATATCAAAATGGATTTCGAATTCGATAAAGAATTCGATATCGAAATAGATTTTGAATTCGAAATGGATTTCGAATTCGATATGGATTTCGATATCAAAATGGATTTCGAATTCGATAAAAAAATCGATATCGAAATAGATTTTGAATTCGAAATAGATTTCGAATTCGATAAAGAATTCGATATCGAAATAGATTTTGAATTCGAAATGGATTTCGAATTCAATAAAGAATTCGATATCGAAATAGATTTTGAATTCGAAATGGATTTCGAATTCTATAAAAAATTCGATATCAAAATGGATTTTGAATTCGAAATGGATTTCGAATTCGATATGGATTTCGATGTCGAAATAGATTTCGAATTCGATATGGATTTCGATATCGAAATGGATTTCGAATTCGATAATAAAATCGATATCGAAATGGATTTCGAATTCGATATGGATTTCGATATCGAAATGGATTTCGAATTCGACATGGATTTCGATATCGAAATGGATTTCGAATTCGATATGGATTTCGATATCAAAATGGATTTCGAATTTGATAAAAAAATCGATATCGAAATGGATTTCGAATTCGAAATGGATTTCGATATCGAAATGGATTTCGAATTCGATATGGATTTCGATATCGAAATGGATTTCGAATTCGATATGGATTTCGATATCAAAATGGATTTCGAATTCGATAAAAAAATCGATATCGAGATTGATTTTGAATTCGAAATGGATTTCGAATTTGATGAAAAATTCGATATCGAAATAGATTTTGAATTATAAATGGATTTTGACTTCGATATGGATTTCGATATCGAAATGGATTTTGAATTCGAAATCGATTTCGAATTCGATAAAGTATTCGATATCGAAATAGATTTCGAATTCGATATGGATTTCGATATCAAAATGGATTTCGAATTCGATAAAGAATTCGATATCGAAATAGATTTTGAATTCGAAATGGATTTCGAATTCGATATGGATTTCGATATCGAAATGGATTTCGATATCAAAATGGATTTCGAATTAGATAAAGAAATCGATATCGATATAGATTTTGAATTCGAATGAATATCGAATTCTAATAGTTTCGATATCAAAATGGATTTCGAATTCGATAAAGAATTCGATATCGAAATAGATTTTGAATTCGAAATGGATTTCGAATTCGATATGGATTTCGATATCGAAATGGATTTCGAATTCGATATAAAAAATCGATATCGAAATAGATTTTGAATTCGAAATGGATTTCGAATTCGATAAAGAATTCGATATCGAAATGGATTTTGAATTCGAAATGGATTTCGAATTCGATAAAAAATTCGATATCAAAATGGATTTTGAATTCGAAATGGATATCGAATTCGAAATGGATTTCGATATCAAAATGGATTTCGAATTCGATAAAGAATTCGATATCGAAATAGATTTTGAATTCGAAATGGATTTCGAATTCGATTTGGATTTCGATATCAAAATGGATTTCGAATTCGATAAAGAATTCGATATCGAAATAGATTTTGAATTAGAAATGGATTTCGAATTCAATAAAGAATTCGATATCGAAATAGATTTTGAATTCGAAATCGAATTCGATAAAAAATTGGATATCGAAATAGATTTTGAATTCGAAATGGATTTCGAATTCGATAAAAAATTCGATATCAAAATGGATTTTGAATCAATCGATATCAAAATGGATTTCGAATTCGATAAAGAATTCGATATCGAAATAGATTTTGAATTCGAAATCCATTTCGATACCGAAATCCATATCGAATTCGAAATCCATTTCGAATTCAAAATCTATTTCGATATCGAAATCCATATCGAATTCGAAATCCATTTCGAATTCAAAATCTTTTTCGATATCGAATTCTTTATCGAATTCGAAATCCATTTTGATATCGAAATCCATTTAGAATTCGATATCCATTTCGATATCGAAATCCATTTCGAATTCAAAATCTATTTCGATATCGAATTCTTTATCGAATTCGAAATCCATTTTGATATCGATTGATTCAAAATCCATTTTGATATCGAATTTTTTATCGAATTCGAAATCCATTTCGAATTCAAAATCTATTTCGATATCGAATTTTTTATCGAATTCGATTTCGAATTCAAAATCTATTTCGATATCGAATTTTTTATTGAATTCGAAATCCATTTCTAATTCAAAATCTATTTCGATATCGAATTCTTTATCGAATTCGAAATCCATTTCGAATTCAAAATCTATTTCGATATCGATTTTTTTATCGAATTCGAAATCCATTTCGATATCGAAATAAATATCGAATTCGAAATCCATTTCGAATTCAAAATCTATTTCGATATCGAATTCTTTATCGAATTCGAAATCCATTTTGATATCGAAATCTATTACGAATTCGATATCCATTTCGAATTCAAAATCTATATCGATATCGATTTCTTTATCGAATTCGAAATCCATTTTGATATCGAAATCCATTTCGATATCGAAATCCATATCGAATTCGAAATCCATTTCGAATTCAAAATCTATTTCGATATCGAATTCTTTTTCGAATTCGAAATCCATTTTGATATCGAAATCCATATCGAATTCGAAATCTATTTCGATATCGAATACTTTATCGAATTCGAAATCGATTTCGAATTCAAAATCCATTTCGATATCGAAATCCATATCGAATTCGAAATCCATTTCGAATTCAAAATCTATTTCGATATCGAATTCTTTATCGAATTCGAAATCCATTTCGAATTCAAAATCTATTTCGATATCGATTTTTTTATCGAATTCGAAATCCATTTCGATATCGAAATAAATATCGAATTCGAAATCCATTTAGAATTCAAAATCTATTTCGATATCGAATTTTTCATCAAATTCGAAATCCATTTCGAATTCAAAATCTATCTCGATATCGATTTTTTTATCGAATTCGAAATCCATTTTGATATCGAAATCCATATCGAATTCGAAATCCATTTCGATATCGAAATCCATATCGAATTCGAAATCCATTTCGAATTCAAAATCTATTTCGATATCGAAATCCATATCGAATTCGAAATCCATTTCGAATTCAAAATCTTTTTCGATATCGAATTCTTTATCGAATTCGAAATCCATTTTGATATCGAAATCCATTTCGAATTCGATATCCATTTCGATATCGAAATCCATTTCGAATTCAAAATCTATTTCGATATCGATTTTTTTATCGAATTCGAAATCCATTTCGATATCGAAATCCATATCGAATTCGAAATCCATTTCGAATTCAAAATCTATTTCGATATCGAATTCTTTATCGAATTCGAAATCCATTTTGATATCGATTGATTCAAAATCCATTTTGATATCGAATTTTTTATCGAATTCGAAATCCATTTCGAATTCAAAATCTATTTCGATATCGAATTTTTTTATCGAATTCGATTTCGAATTCAAAATCTATTTCGATATCGAATTCTTTATTGAATTCGAAATCCATTTCGAATTCAAAATCTATTTCGATATCGAATTCTTTATCGAATTCGAAATCCATTTTGATATCGAAATCCAAATCGCATTCGAAATCCATTTCGAATTCAAAATTTATTTCGATATCGAATTCTTTATCGAATTCGAAATCCATTTTGATATCGAAATCCATTTCGAATTCGATATCCATTTCGAATTCAAAATCCATTTTGATATCGAATTTTTTATCGAATTCGAAATCCATTTCGAATTCAAAATCCATTTCGATATCGAATTCTTTATCGAATTCGAAATCCATTTCGAATTCAAAATCTATTTCGATATCGATTTTTTTATCGAATTCGAAATCCATTTCGATATCGAAATCCATATCGAATTCGAAATCCATTTCGAATTCAAAATCTATTTCGATATCGAATTCTTTATCGAATTCGAAATCCATTTTGATATCGAAATCTATTACGAATTCGATATCCATTTCGATTTCAAAATCTATATCGATATCGATTTCTTTATATATATCAAAATGGATTTCGAATTCGATAAAGAATTCGATATCGAGATAGATTTTGAATTCGAAATGGATTTCGAATTTGATGAAAAATTCGATATCGAAATAGATTTTGAATTCTAAATGGATTTCGACATTGAAATAGATTTTGAATTCGAAATGGATTTCGAATTCGATATGGATTTCGATATCGAAATAGATTTTGAATTCAAAATTCGAATTCAATATCAAAATGGATTTCGAATTCGATAAAGAATTCGATATCGAAATAGATTTTGAATTCGAAATGGATTTCGAATTCTATAAAAAATTCGATATCAAAATGGATTTTGAATTCGAAATGGATTTCGAGTTCGACATGGATTTCGATATCGAAATGGATTTCGAATTCGATATGGATTTCGATATCAAAATGGATTTCGAATTTGAAAAAAAATCGATATCGAAATGGATTTCGAATTCGATATGGATTTCGATATCGAAATGGATTTCGAATTCGATATGGATTTCGATATCGAAATGGATTTCGAATTCGATATGGATTTCGATATCAAAATGGATTTCGAATTCGATAAAGAATTCGATATCGAAATAGATTTTGAATTCGAAATGGATTTCGAATTCGAGATGGATTTCGATATCGAAATGGATTTCGATATCGAAATGGATTTCGATATCAAAATGGATTTCGAATTCGATAAAGAAATCGATATCGATATAGATTTTGAATTCGAAATGGATATCGAATTCGTAATAGATTTCGATATCAAAATGGATTTCGAATTCGATAAAGAATTCGATATCGAAATAGATTTTGAATTCGAAATGGATTTCGAATTCGATATGGATTTCGATATCGAAATGGATTTCGAATTCGATAAAAAAATCGATATCGAAATAGATTTTGAATTCGAAATGGATTTCGAATTCGATAAAGAATTCGATATCGAAATGGATTTTGAATTCGAAATGGATTTCGAATTCGATAAAAAATTCGATATCAAAATGGATTTTGAATTCGAAATGGATATCGAATTCGAAATGGATTTCGATATCAAAATGGATTTCGAATTCGATAAAGAATTCGATATCGAAATAAATTTTGAATTCGAAATGGATTTCGAATTCGATTTGGATTTCGATATCAAAATGGATTTCGAATTCGATAAAGAATTCGATATCGAAATAGATTTTGAATTAGAAATGGATTTCGAATTCAATAAAGAATTCGATATCGAAATAGATTTTGAATTCGAAATCGAATTCGATAAAAAATTCGATATCGAAATAGATTTTGAATTCGAAATGGATTTCGAATTCGATAAAAAATTCGATATCAAAATGGATTTTGAATCAATCGATATCAAAATGGATTTCGAATTCGATAAAGAATTCGATATCGAAATAGATTTTGAATTCGAAATGGATTTCGAATTCGATATGGATTTCGATATCGAAATGGATTTCGAATTCGATAAAAAAATCGATATCGAAATAGATTTTGAATTCGAAATGGATTTCGATATCGAAATGGATATCGAATTCGAAATGGATTTCGATATCAAAATGGATTTCGAATTCGATAAAGAATTCGATATCGAAAAAGATTTTGAATTCGAAATGGATTTCGAATTCGATATTGATTTCGATATCGAAATAGATTTTGAATTCGAAATGGATTTCGAATTCGATATGGATTTCGATATCGAAATGGATTTCGAATTCGATATGGATTTCGATATCAAAATGGATTTCGAATTCGATAAAAAAATCGATATCGAGATATATTTTGAATTCGAAATGGATTTCGAATTTGATGAAAAATTCGATATCGAAATAGATTTTGAATTCTAAATGGATTTCGAATTCGATATTTATTTCGATATCGAAATGGATTTCGAATTCGATAAAAAAATCGATATCGAAATAGATTTTGAATTCGAAATGGATTTCGAATTAGATAAAGAATTCGATATCGAAATAGATTTTGAATTCGAAATGGATTTCGAATTCGATATGGATTTCGATATCGAAATGGATTTTGAATTCGAAATCGATTTTGAATTCGAAATCGATTTCGAATTCGATAAAGTATTCGATATCGAAATAGATTTCGAATTCGATATGGATTTCGATATCAAAATGGATTTCGAATTCGATAAAGAATTCGATATCGAAATAGATTTTGAATTCGAAATGGATTTCGAATTCGATATGGATTTCGATATCGAAATGGATTTCGATATCAAAATGGATTTCGAATTCGATAAAGAAATCGATATCGATATAGATTTTGAATTCGAAATGGATATCGAATTCGTAATAGATTTCGATATCAAAATGGATTTCGAATTCGATAAAGAATTCGATATCGAAATAGATTTTGAATTCGAAATGGATTTCGAATTCGATATGGATTTCGATATCGAAATAGATTTTGAATTCGAAATGGAATTCGAATTCGATATGGATTTCGATATCGAAATGGATTTCGAATTCGATATGGATTTCGATATCGAAATAGATTTTGAATTCGAAATCCATTTCGATACCGAAATCCATATCGAATTCGAAATCCATTTCGATACCGAAATCCATATCGAATTCGAAATCCATTTCGAATTCAAAATCTATTTCGATATTGAAATAGATTTTGAATTCGAAATGGATTTCGAATTTGATAAAAAAAATCGATATCGAAATGGATTTCGAATTCGATATGGATTTCGATATCAAAATGGATTTCGAATTCGATAAAAAAATCGATATCAAGATAGATTTTGAATTCGAAATGGATTTCGAATTTGATGAAAAATTCGATATCGAAATTCGATAAAGTATTCGATATCGAAATGGATTTCGAATTCGATATTTATTTCGATATCGAAATGGATTTCGAATTCGATAAAAAAATCGATATCGAAATAGATTTTGAATTCGAAATGGATTTCGAATTCGATAAAGAATTCGATATCGAAATAGATTTTGAATTCGAAATGGATTTCGAATTCGATATGGATTTCGATATCGAAATAGATTTTGAATTCGAAATGGAATTCGAATTCGATATGGATTTCGGTATCGAAATGGATTTCGAATTCGATATGGATTTCGATATCGAAATAGATTTTGAATTCGAAATGGATTTCGAATTCGATATGGATTTCGATATCGAAATCCATATCGAATTCGAAATCCATTTCGATACCGAAATCCATATCGAATTCGAAATCCATTTCGATACCGAAAATCTATATCGAATTCGAAATCCATTTCGAATTCAAAATCTATTTCGATATTGAAATAGATTTTGAATTCGAAATGGATTTCGAATTCGATATGGATTTTGATATCGAAATAGATTTTGAATTCAAAATTCGAATTCAATATCAAAATGGATTTCGAATTCGATAAAGAATTCGATATCGAAATAGATTTTGAATTCGAAATGGATTTCGAATTCGATATGGATTTCGATATCAAAATGGATTTCGAATTCGATAAAAAAATCGATATCGAAATAGATTTTGAATTCGAAATAGATTTCGAATTCGATCAAGAATTCGATATCGAAATAGATTTTGAATTCGAAATGGATTTCGAATTCAATAAAGAATTCGATATCGAAATAGATTTTGAATTCGAAATGGATTTCGAATTCTATAAAAAATTCGATATCAAAATGGATTTTGAATTCGAAATGGATTTCGAATTCGATATGGATTTCGATGTCGAAATAGATTTCGAATTCGATATGGATTTCGATATCGAAATGGATTTCGAATTCGATAATAAAATCGATATCGAAATGGATTTCGAATTCGATATGGATTTCGATATCGAAATGGATTTCGAATTCGACATGGATTTCGATATCGAAATGGATTTCGAATTCGATATGGATTTCGATATCAAAATGGATTTCGAATTTGATAAAAAAATCGATATCGAAATGGATTTCGAATTCGAAATGGATTTCGATATCGAAATGGATTTCGAATTCGATATGGATTTCGATATCGAAATGGATTTCGAATTCGATATGGATTTCGATATCAAAATGGATTTCGAATTCGATAAAAAAATCGATATCGAGATTGATTTTGAATTCGAAATGGATTTCGAATTTGATGAAAAATTCGATATCGAAATAGATTTTGAATTATAAATGGATTTTGACTTCGATATGGATTTCGATATCGAAATGGATTTTGAATTCGAAATCGATTTCGAATTCGATAAAGTATTCGATATCGAAATAGATTTCGAATTCGATATGGATTTCGATATCAAAATGGATTTCGAATTCGATAAAGAATTCGATATCGAAATAGATTTTGAATTCGAAATGGATTTCGAATTCGATATGGATTTCGATATCGAAATGGATTTCGATATCAAAATGGATTTCGAATTAGATAAAGAAATCGATATCGATATAGATTTTGAATTCGAAATGAATATCGAATTCATAATAGATTTCGATATCAAAATGGATTTCGAATTCGATAAAGAATTCGATATCGAAATAGATTTTGAATTCGAAATGGATTTCGAATTCGATATGGATTTCGATATCGAAATGGATTTCGAATTCGATAAAAAAATCGATATCGAAATAGATTTTGAATTCGAAATGGATTTCGAATTCGATAAAGAATTCGATATCGAAATGGATTTTGAATTCGAAATGGATTTCGAATTCGATAAAAAATTCGATATCAAAATGGATTTTGAATTCGAAATGGATATCGAATTCATAATAGATTTCGAGATCAAAATGGATTTCGAATTCGATAAAGAATTCGATATCGAAATAGATTTTGAATTCGAAATGGATTTCGAATTCGATATGGATTTCGATATCAAAATGGATTTCGAATTCGATAAAGAATTCGATATCGAAATAGATTTTGAATTAGAAATGGATTTCGAATTCAATAAAGAATTCGATATCGAAATAGATTTTGAATTCGAAATCGAATTCGATAAAAAATTGGATATCGAAATAGATTTTGAATTCGAAATGGATTTCGAATTCGATAAAAAATTCGATATCAAAATGGATTTTGAATCAATCGATATCAAAATGGATTTCGAATTCGATAAAGAATTCGATATCGAAATAGATTTTGAATTCGAAATCCATTTCGATACCGAAATCCATATCGAATTCGAAATCCATTTCGAATTCAAAATCTATTTCGATATCGAAATCCATATCGAATTCGAAATCCATTTCGAATTCAAAATCTTTTTCGATATCGAATTCTTTATCGAATTCGAAATCCATTTTGATATCGAAATCCATTTAGAATTCGATATCCATTTCGATATCGAAATCCATTTCGAATTCAAAATCTATTTCGATATCGAATTCTTTATCGAATTCGAAATCCATTTTGATATCGATTGATTCAAAATCCATTTTGATATCGAATTTTTTATCGAATTCGAAATCCATTTCGAATTCAAAATCTATTTCGATATCGAATTTTTTATCGAATTCGATTTCGAATTCAAAATCTATTTCGATATCGAATTTTTTATTGAATTCGAAATCCATTTCTAATTCAAAATCTATTTCGATATCGAATTCTTTATCGAATTCGAAATCCATTTCGAATTCAAAATCTATTTCGATATCGATTTTTTTATCGAATTCGAAATCCATTTCGATATCGAAATAAATATCGAATTCGAAATCCATTTCGAATTCAAAATCTATTTCGATATCGAATTCTTTATCGAATTCGAAATCCATTTTGATATCGAAATCTATTACGAATTCGATATCCATTTCGAATTCAAAATCTATATCGATATCGATTTCTTTATCGAATTCGAAATCCATTTTGATATCGAAATCCATTTCGATATCGAAATCCATATCGAATTCGAAATCCATTTCGAATTCAAAATCTATTTCGATATCGAATTCTTTTTCGAATTCGAAATCCATTTTGATATCGAAATCCATATCGAATTCGAAATCTATTTCGATATCGAATACTTTATCGAATTCGAAATCGATTTCGAATTCAAAATCCATTTCGATATCGAAATCCATATCGAATTCGAAATCCATTTCGAATTCAAAATCTATTTCGATATCGAATTCTTTATCGAATTCGAAATCCATTTCGAATTCAAAATCTATTTCGATATCGATTTTTTTATCGAATTCGAAATCCATTTCGATATCGAAATAAATATCGAATTCGAAATCCATTTAGAATTCAAAATCTATTTCGATATCGAATTTTTCATCAAATTCGAAATCCATTTCGAATTCAAAATCTATCTCGATATCGATTTTTTTATCGAATTCGAAATCCATTTTGATATCGAAATCCATATCGAATTCGAAATCCATTTCGATATCGAAATCCATATCGAATTCGAAATCCATTTCGAATTCAAAATCTATTTCGATATCGAAATCCATATCGAATTCGAAATCCATTTCGAATTCAAAATCTTTTTCGATATCGAATTCTTTATCGAATTCGAAATCCATTTTGATATCGAAATCCATTTCGAATTCGATATCCATTTCGATATCGAAATCCATTTCGAATTCAAAATCTATTTCGATATCGATTTTTTTATCGAATTCGAAATCCATTTCGATATCGAAATCCATATCGAATTCGAAATCCATTTCGAATTCAAAATCTATTTCGATATCGAATTCTTTATCGAATTCGAAATCCATTTTGATATCGATTGATTCAAAATCCATTTTGATATCGAATTTTTTATCGAATTCGAAATCCATTTTGAATTCAAAATCTATTTCGATATCGAATTTTTTATCGAATTCGATTTCGAATTCAAAATCTATTTCGATATCGAATTCTTTATTGAATTCGAAATCCATTTCTAATTCAAAATCTATTTCGATATCGAATTCTTTATCGAATTCGAAATCCATTTTTATATCGAAATCCAAATCGCATTCGAAATCCATTTCGAATTCAAAATTTATTTCGATATCGAATTCTTTATCGAATTCGAAATCCATTTTGATATCGAAATCCATATCGAATTCGAAATCCATTTCGATATCGAAATCCATTTCGAATTCGATATCCATTTCGATATCGAAATCCATTTCGAATTCAAAATCTATTTCGATATCGATTTTTTTATCGAATTCGAAATCCATTTCGATATCGAAATCCATATCGAATTCGAAATCCATTTCGAATTCAAAATCTATTTCGATACCGAATTCCTTATCGAATTCGAAATCCATTTTGATATCGATTGATTCAAAATCCATTTTGATATCGAATTTTTTATCGAATTCGAAATCCATTTTGAATTCAAAATCTATTTCGATATCGAATTTTTTATCGAATTCGATTTCGAATTCAAAATCTATTTCGATATCGAATTCTTTATTGAATTCGAAATCCATTTCTAATTCAAAATCTATTTCGATATCGAATTCTTTATCGAATTCGAAATCCATTTTGATATCGAAATCCATATCGAAGTCGAAATCCATTTCGATATCGAAATCCATATCGAATTCGAAATCCATTTCGATATCGAAATCCATATCGAATTCGAAATCCATTTCGATATCGATTTTTTTATCAAATTCGAAATCCATTTTGATATCGAAATCCATATCGAATTCGAAATCCATTTCGATATCGAAATCCATGTCGAACTCGAAATCCATTTCGATATCGAAATCCATATCGAATTCGAAATCCATTTCGATATCGATTTTATTATCGAATTCGAAATCCATTTCGATATCGAAATCCATATCGAATTCGAAATCTATTTCGACATCGAAATCCATATCGAATTCGAAATCCATTTCGAATTCAAAATCCATTTTGATATCGAATTTTTTATAGAATTCGAAATCCATTTCGAATTCAAAATCTATTTCGATATCGAATTCTTTATCGAATTCGAAATCCATTTTGATATTGAATTCGAATTTTGAATTCAAAATCTATTTCGATATCGAAATCCATATCGAATTCGAAATCCATTTCGAATTCAAAATCTATTTCGATATCGAAATGGATTTCGAATTCGAAATGGATTTCGAATTCGATATGGATTTCGATATCGAAATGGATTTCGAATTCGATATGGATTTCGGTATCGAAATGGATTTCGAATTCGATATGGATTTCGATATCGAAATGGATTTCGAATTCGATAAAGAATTCGATATCGAAAAGATTTTGAATTCGAAATGGATTTCGAATTCGATATGGATTTCGATATCGAAATAGATTTTGAATTCGAAATGGATTTCGAATTCGATATGGATTTCGATATCGAAATAGATTTTGAATTCAAAATTCGAATTCAATATCAAAATGGATTTCGAATTCGATAAAGAATTCGATATCGAAGTAGATTTTGAATTCGAAATTTATTTCGAATTCTATAAAAAATTCGATATCAAAATGGATTTTGAATTCGAAATGGATTTCGAATTCGATATGGATTTCAGTATCGAAATGGATTTCGAATTCGATATGGATTTCGGTATCGAAATGGCTTTCGAATTCGATATGGATTTGGATATCGAAATCCATATCGAATTCGAAATCGATTTCGAATTCAAAATCCATTTCGATATCGAAATCCATATCGAAGTCGAAATCCATTTAGAATTCAAAATCTATTTCGATATCGAATTTTTCATCAAATTCGAAATCCATTTCGAATTCAAAATCTATTTCGATATCGATTTTTTTATCGAATTCGAAATCCATTTTGATATCGAAATCCATATCGAATTCGAAATCCATTTCGATATCGAAATCCATATCGAATTCGAAATCCATTTCGAATTCAAAATCTATTTCGATATCGAAATCCATATCGAATTCGAAATCCATTTCGATACCGAAATCCATATCGAATTCGAAATCCATTTCGAATTCAAAATCTATTTCGATATCGAAATCCATATCGAATTCGAAATCCATTTCGAATTCAAAATCTTTTTCGATATCGAATTCTTTATCGAATTCGAAATCCATTTTGATATCGAAATCCATTTCGAATTCGATATCCATTTCGATATCGAAATCCATTTCGAATTCAAAATCTATTTCGATATCGATTTTTTTTATCGAATTCGAAATCCATTTCGATATCGAAATCCATATCGAATTCGAAATCCATTTCGAATTCAAAATCTATTTCGATATCGAATTCTTTATCGAATTCGAAATCCATTTTGATATCGATTGATTCAAAATCCATTTTGATATCGAATTTTTTATCGAATTCGAAATCCATTTCGAATTCAAAATCTATTTCGATATCGAATTTTTTATCGAATTCGATTTCGAATTCAAAATCTATTTCGATATCGAATTCTTTATTGAATTCGAAATCCATTTCTAATTCAAAATCTATTTCGATATCGAATTCTTTCTCGAATTCGAAATCCATTTTGATATCGAAATCCAAATCGAATTCGAAATCCATTTCGAATTCAAAATCTATTTCGATATCGAATTCTTTATCGAATTCGAAATCCATTTTGATATCGAAATCCATTTCGAATTCGATATCCATTTCGAATTCAAAATCCATTTTGATATCGAAATCCATATCGAATTCGAAATCCATTTCGAATTCAAAATCCATTTCGATATCGAATTCTTTATCGAATTCGAAATCCATTTCGAATTCAAAATCTATTTCGATATCGATTTTTTTATCGAATTCGAAATCCATTTCGATATCGAAATCCATATCGAATTCGAAATCCATTTCGAATTCAAAATCTATTTCGATATCGAATTCTTTATCGAATTCGAAATCCATTTTGATATCGAAATCTATTACGAATTCGATATCCATTTCGAATTCAAAATCTATATCGATATCGATTTCTTTATCGAATTCGAAATCCATTTTGATATCGAAATCCATTTCGATATCGAAATCCATATCGAATTCGAAATCCATTTCGAATTCAAAATCTATTTCGATATCGAATACTTTATCGAATTCGAAATCGATTTCGAATTCGAAATCCATTTTGATATCGAAATCCATTTCGATATCGAAATCCATATCGAATTCGATATCCATTTCGAATTCAAAATCTATATCGATATCGATTTCTTTATCGAATTCGAAATCCATTTTGATATCGAAATCCATTTCGATATCGAAATCCATATCGAATTCGAAATCCATTTCGAATTCAAAATCTATATCGATATCGATTTCTTTATCGAATTCGAAATCCATTTTGATATCGAAATCCATTTCGATATCGAAATCCATATCGAATTCGAAATCCATTTCGAATTCAAAATCTATTTCGATATCGAATTCTTTATCGAATTCGAAATCCATTTTGATATCGAAATCTATTACGAATTCGATATCCATTTCGAATTCAAAATCTATATCGATATCGATTTCTTTATCGAATTCGAAATCCATTTTGATATCGAAATCCATTTCGATATCGAAATCCATATCGAATTCGAAATCCATTTCGAATTCAAAATCTATTTCGATATCGAATTCTTTATCGAATTCGAAATCCATTTTGATATCGAAATCCATATCGAATTCGAAATCTATTTCGATATCGAATACTTTATCGAATTCGAAATCGATTTCGAATTCAAAATCCATTTCGATATCGAAATCCATATCGAAGTCGAAATCCATTTATAATTCAAAATCTATTTCGATATCGAATTTTTCATCAAATTCGAAATCCATTTCGAATTCAAAATCAATCTCGATATCGATTTTTTTATCGAATTCGAAATCCATTTTGATATCGAAATCCATATCGAATTCGAAATCCATTTCGATATCGAAATCCATATCGAATTCGAAATCCATTTCGATATCGAAATCCATATCGAATTCGAAATCCATTTCGATATCGATTTTTTTATCAAATTCGAAATCCATTTTGATATCGAAATCCATATCGAATTCGAAATCCATTTCGATATCGAAATCCATGTCGAATTCGAAATCCATTTCGATATCGAAATCCATATCGAATTCGAAATCTATTTCGACATCGAAATCCATATCGAATTCGAAATCCATTTCGAATTCAAAATCCATTTTGATATCGAATTTTTTATAGAATTCGAAATCCATTTCGAATTCAAAATCTATTTCGATATCGAATTCTTTATTGAATTCGAAATCCATTTCGAATTCAAAATCTATTTCGATATCGAATTCTTTATCGAATTCGAAATCTATTTCGAATTCAAAATCTATTTCGATATCGATTTTTTTATCGAATTCGAAATCCATTTTGATATCGAAATCCATATCGAATTCGAAATCCATTTCGAATTCAAAATCTATTTCGATATCGAATTCTTTATCGAATTCGAAATCCATTTTGATATTGAATTCGAATCTATTTCGATATCGAAATCCATATCGAATTCGAAATCCATTTCGAATTCAAAATCTATTTCGATATCGAATTCTTTATCGAATTCGAAATCTATTTTGATATCGAAGTCCATTTCGATATCGAAATCCATATCGAATTCGAAATCCATTTCGAATTCAAAATCTATTTCGATATCGAATTCTTTATCGAATTCGAAATCCATTTTGATATCGAAATCCAAATCGAATTCGAAATCCATTTCGAATTCAAAATCTATTTCGATATCGAATTCTTTATCGAATTCGAAATCCATTTCGAATTCAAAGTCTATTTCGATATCGATTTTTTTATCGAATTCGAAATCCATTTCGATATCGAAATCCATATCGAATTCGAAATCCATTGTGATATCGAAATCCATTTCGAATTCGATATCCGTTTCGAATTCAAAATCTATTTCGATATCGAATACTTTATCGAATTCGAAATCCATTTTGATATCGAAATCTATATCGAATTCGAAATCCATTTCGAATTCAAAATCTATTTCGATATCGAATTCGAAATTCATTTTGATATCGAAATCCATTTCGAATTCGATATAAATTTCGAATTCAAAATCCATTTTGATATCGAATTCTTTATCAAATTCGAAATCCATTTCGAATTCAAAATCCATTTCGATATCGAATTCTTTATCGAATTCGAAATCCATTTTGATATCGAAATCCATTTCGAATTCAAAATCTATCTCGATATCGATTTTTTTATCGAATTCGAAATCCATTTTGATATCGAAATCCATTTCTAATTCAAAATCTATTTCGATATCGAATTCTTTATCGAATTCGAAATCCATTTTGATATCGAAATCCATATCGAATTCGAAATCTATTTCGATATCGAATACTTTATCGAATTCGAAATCGATTTCGAATTCAAAATCCATTTCGATATCGAAATCCATATCGAAGTCGAAATCCATTTAGAATTCAAAATCTATTTCGATATCGAATTTTTCATCAAATTCGAAATCCATTTCGAATTCAAAATCTATCTCGATATCGATTTTTTTATCGAATTCGAAATCCATTTTGATATCGAAATCCATTTCTAATTCAAAATCTATTTCGATATCGAATTCGAAATCCATTTTGATATCGAAATCCATATCGAATTCGAAATTCATTTCGAATTCAAAATCAATTTCGATATCGAATTTTTTATCGAATTCGAAATCCATTTCGAATTCAAAATCTATTTCGATATCGAATTCTTTATCGAATTGAAAATCCATTTCGAATTCAAAATCTATTTCGATATCGAATTCTTTATCGAATTCGAAATCCATTTTGATATCGAAATCCATTTCGAATTCGATATCCATTTCGAATTCAAAATCCATTTTGATATCGAATTTTTTATCGAATTCGAAATCCATTTCGAATTCAAAATCTATTTCGATATCGAATTCTTTATTGAATTCGAAATCCATTTCGAATTCAAAATCTATTTCGATATCGAATTCTTTATCGAATTCGAAATCCATTTTGATATCGAAATCCATATCGAATTCAAAATCTATTTCGATATCGAATTCTTTATCAAATTCGAAATCCATTTCGAATTCAAAATCCATTTCGATATCGAATTCTTTATCGAATTCGAAATCCATTTTGATATCGAAATCCATTTTGATATCGAAATCCATTTCGAAATCGAAATCTATTTCGATATCGAATACTTTATCGAATTCGAAATCGATTTCGAATTCAAAATCCATTTCGATATCGAAATCCATATCGAATTCGAAATCCATTTAGAATTCAAAATCTATTTCGATATCGAATTTTTCATCAAATTCGAAATCCATTTCGAATTCAAAATCTATCTCGATATCGATTTTTTTATCGAATTCGAAATCCATTTTGATATCGAAATCCATATCGAATTCGAAATCCATTTCGATATCGATTTTTTTATCAAATTCGAAATCCATTTTGATATCGAAATCCATATCGAATTCGAAATCCATTTCGAATTCAAAATCTTTTTCGATATCGAATTCTTTATCGAATTCGAAATCCATTGTGATATTGAAATCCATATCGAATTCGAAATCCATTTCGATATCGAAATCCATATCGAATTCGAAATCCAATTCGATATCGATTTTATTATCGAATTCGAAATCCGTTTCGATATCGAAATCCATATCGAATTCGAAATCTATTTCGACATCGAAATCCATATCGAATTCGAAATCCATATCGAATTCGAAATCCATTTCGAATTCAAAATCTATTTCGATATCGAATTCTTTATTGAATTCGAAATCCATTTCGAATTCAAAATCTATTTCGATATCGAATTCTTTATCGAATTCGAAATCCATTTTGATATCGAAATCCATATCGAATTCGAAATCCATTTCGAATTCGAAATCTATTTCGATATCAAATTCTTCATCGAATTCGAAATCCATTTCGAATTCAAAATCTATTTCGATATCGAATTCTTTATCGAATTCGAAATCCATTTTGATATCGAAATCCATTTCGAATTCGATATCCATTTCGAATTCAAAATCTATTTCGATATCGAAATATATATCGAATTCGAAATCCATTTCGAATTCCAAATCTATTTCGATATCGAATTTTTTATCGAATTCGAAATCCATTTCGAATTCAAAATCTATTTCGATATCGAAATCCATATCGAATTCGAAATCCATTTCGAATTCGAAATTTATTTCGATATCGAATTCCATATCGAATTCGAAATCCATTTCGAATTCAAAATCTATTTCGATATCGATTTTTTTATCGAATTCGAAATCCATTTCGATATCGAAATCCATATCGAATTCGAAATCCATTTCAAATTCAAAATCTATTTCGATATCGAATTCTTCATCGAATTCGAAATCCATTTTGATATCGAAATCCATATCGAATTCGAAATCCATTTAGAATTCAAAATCTATTTCGATATCGAATTTTTTATCGAATTCGAAATCCATTTCGATATCGAAATCCATATCGAATTCGAAATCCATTTCGAATTCAAAATCCATTTTGATATCGAATTCTTTATCGAATTCGAAATCCATTTCGATATCGAAATCCATATCGAATTCGAAATCCATTTCGAATTCAAAATCTATTTCGATATCGATTTTTTTAACGAATTCGAAATCCATTTTGATATCGAAATCCATTTCGAATTCGATATCCATTTCGAATTCAAAATCCATTTTGATATCGAATTCTTTATCGAATTCGAAATCCATTTCGATATCGAAATCCATATCGAATTCGAAATCCATTTCGAATTCAAAATCTATTTCGATATCGAATTCTTTATCAAATTCGAAATCCATTTCGAATTCAAAATCTATTTCGATATCGAATTCTTTATCGAATTCGAAATCCATTTTGATATCGTAATCCATATCGAATTCGAAATCTATTTCGATATCGAATACTTTATCGAATTCGAAATCGATTTCGAATTCAAAATCCATTTCGATATCGAAATCCATATCGAAGTCGAAATCCATTTCGAATTCAAAATCTATTTCGATATCGAATTTTTCAACAAATTCGAAATCCATTTCGAATTCAAAATCTATGTCGATATCGATTGGATTTCGAATTCGATAAAAAAATCGATATCGAAATAGATTTTGAATTCGAAATGGATTTCGAATTCGATATGGATTTCGATATCGAAATAGATTTTGAATTCGAAATGGATTTCGAATTCGATATGGATTTCGATATCGAAATGGATTTAACTAACTAATAACTTTCTTCACTTCAACGAAGTCGGTCGTGTTTTTTTTGCGCTCTCGCTTTTATCCAACCTTTTTATTTAATCCCGCAAATAAAAATTATTTCCCGCGGAATCTGTGCCGAAATTACTTATTACGCGAATAGCTTATTGTAACTTGTTCTTAAACATTTATTCAAAGCTATTATTACTTATTGTTTCACTTAATAACAAAACTTACAGTTTTGTTGTTTTGCTTGCATAGTCTTTGACTTTGTGTTTTTGATCTCTTTTCTTGCATTCGCGCTCTCGCATACACATTAGTGTTGTTGTTTGTGTAGTGCTTGCTCTCGCGTTTTTACATTGCCCGCGATCGCGACCGTTACTCTCGCGATTGTGTCAGTCTTTGTTGTTGTGTGTTATTACTAACTCTCTTAATTTCTCTTCAGTTTTTTCTTCTAAAATTAAAACTTTAACACTTGTGTTACTTCTTGGTTCGTATACATTGCTCATTTTTAAATTTCTTTTTTAATTTTTTGCCATTTATTATTTATTTTTTTTCTTATCAGTAAAAATAATAATAAACAATTAAATTTACAATGGTTGTCTGCTCTTCCAAAAAGTGCCCTCATCCCCAAAAAGTCCAAGACGACTATCTTTTGTGCTGGCTGTGTGATAACATTATGCATGTCAAATGCGCGGGTTACACAGCCAAAGTAAAGGATAGTATTGGTAACGGCGGGGGACTAAAATGGAGTTGTGAAGCGTGCCGGGACGTAGAAATGGATATGCGTCTATTTATGCGGCGGACGAGAGAGGGCTTTAAGTCCCTGTCGGCTGGCTTTCTGAAACTTCGTGATGAGTTTTCGTCTCTGGAAACTCAGTTTAATAGTTATAAACTATTGAACGAATCACCGAAGCGGAAGAAGACTATCCCACGGGATTTCTCTCCCGATCCGCCGGCATCTCTGTTTCTGTCGGTTCCGGCATCGTCGAACGACCCCATAACTCCAAATGGTCAGCAACTGATATCGTTTAGGAGTCCAGCAGTGACTGCAGTTGCGGGGACGATTGACATTTCCCCTGGTAATAGTGCCCCGCAAACTGACCCGATATCGGTTGTAGTTTCCGATGAGTCCGGGCGAATATCCACTCCCAGGGATATTCCCAATAAAGTAGTAACTAGAAGAGCTCTCAAGGCGTCATCCGCCTCAGCGACTGGCGCATTGAGATCTCTTGTAGCCATTCCACCAAAAAAGCAAATCTTTGTTTCGCGGCTCGACCCCAATACTACATCAGATGATGTCATAGCCCATATCCGGGCAAAAGTCGTGGCGCCAAACATTGTGGTGGAAAAGTTTAGGTTTTCATACACCCGTGACATTTCGTCATTCAAAATCAGTGTCCCACCAAATGTCTTTGACCAAATTTGTCACAAAGATTTTTGGCCGGAATATTTAGTTATAAAGGAGTATACGGCTAAGAAAAAGAAAAATCGGCCTCCGATTCGTCTGCCTAACACAACTAATCCTTCCATACCCTCTGGCTCGTCAGTAGCTGGCGGGTCAAAAAACTAATTTCGTCCCTTATTCTGGCCTATCAGAATGTTAGAGGACTAAAATCTAAACTTTCTAAGCTTTTTGTAGATAGTCTATCTTTTGACTTTCATATCTTGGTCTTTACAGAAACGTGGTTAAAGCCAGACATTTCTGATGCCTCTGTTTTTCCCACAATTTTTTCAACCTATAGATGCGATCGAATCTCCAAAAATGGTGGTGGAGTTTTGATTGCCGTAAATTCATCTCTTCCTTCAGAAATAGTTCTGCCACCTGCCGTTCTTGACATTGAATTTGTTAGTGTCAAAATTTGTTTGAAATCATATTCTGTATTTCTAACTTGCTCGTATATTCCACCGAGTTCTGACATGACGGTATATGCTAGCCATTTAGAAGCTATTCGCTTTGTCTCTTCACTTCTTTCGGATGCAGACATATTTATCGTTCTGGGAGATTTTAATCTACCTGACGTTTCGTGGCTTCCATCAGGTGAGTCTTCCTTGTTGATGCCCTCCTCCTCACATTGCTTTGTTGACGGTCTCCTTGAGTTATCCCTAACCCAAGTTAATCCTGTGCGTAACAAAAATGAGAGATCACTAGATCTTATATTTATGTTAGATTCTTCTAACTGTACTGTTTCGAGGATTGATCCCTTAGTCGTCCCCGAAGACAGTTTCCATCCAACTTTGGACTTGACTATTGATCTACCTTTTCGGTTATCAAATGCTGGTACCAGTTCGACGTCTCGTACCCGTTGCTTTCGTAAAACTAACTTTTTCAAGCTCAATGAGCTAATTCTTGCCACAGACTGGTCTTATCTGTACTCCTGTAATGATATGAATGCTGCCATTTGTTTTTTCTATAATACTATGTTTTCACTTTTTGATGCTTGTGTTCCACGTGTGACCCATGTATTGTCTAACAAACCGCCATGGTTTACACGTGAGTTAACTAATTTGAAAAATGTAAAGTCTAGATATTATAGAAAGTTTAAAAAATCGGGTCGACCGTCTGATTTCTCTCTTTATGCTGTTGCTCGATCGAATTTTTCAGTGCTTAATACACTATGCTATAAGGATTACATTAGGCGTTGTAAACTTCAGTTCTCCCGTGATCCTAAGCAATTTTATAACTTCGTTAACGCCAAACGAAAGGTGGCAGTGCACCCGTCCTATTTATGTTTTGAAAATAATAAAGCAAACGATGATCAGGCCATTGCCGATATGTTTGCTGATTTTTTCAAAACGACCTATTCCTCCAAAGATCATCGAGCTAACTTTTCATATCCCTATCAGTTGAAAAGGTCTAATTGCGTCTTTAATCCTGTGATCGATGAAGATTCGCTTCTCAGCGTGCTTACTTTAGTGAAGCCCGTGTACTCACCAGGACCTGATGGGATACCTGGTTGTGTACTTATTTTATTATTTATATTTCCCCGATTCTTAAGTTATTTACTTTGTCCGTTGAAACTTCCTCTTTTCCAACCATTTGGAAAGAATCTTTTATTATTCCTTTGCATAAAAAGGGTAATAAATCCGTAGCTTCTAATTACAGGGGTATTTCCAAATTGTCCGCTATTCCTAAGGCATTTGAGAAAATTATAACTTCTCAACTGCAACATTTCTGTAGTTCTATTCTTTCATCTTCTCAACATGGGTTTATGAAACGTAGATCTACAACCACTAACCTTTTAGAGTTTACTTCTTTAGCGATCGAGGGATTCAGGAATGCATTGCAAACTGATGTCATTTACACTGACTTCAGTAAGGCTTTTGATTCTGTCAATCATACACTGCTTTTGTTCAAGCTGAACGAACTTGGGATTCCAAGCCTTCTGCTTAATTGGATTTCTCAATATCTTAATAACCGTACACAAAAAGTTTTATTTAAAACTTATCTTTCGAAGACCATCAATGTGACCTCGGGGGTGCCACAAGGTAGCCATCTAGGACCACTGCTTTTTACGCTTTTCATTAATGACCTTCCGTCAGTTGTAACTCACTCTCGCGTGCTTATGTACGCTGATGATGTTAAACTTTGTATTAGTTTTAAAGACTTAAGCTCTCCACGTCTGCTTCAAGTCGATCTTAATAACTTTCAAACTTGGTGTGAAATTAACTTATTAAACCTTAATGTTTCAAAATGTAATGTCATGTCATTTCATAGATCCTCTTTTCAATTAGTGGTATATTATCTCAATAATACCCCACTTGAACGTTTGAACGAGATTAATGATTTGGGTGTACTCATGGACCACAAATTAAATTTTACTCGTCATATTAATATCACTGTCAATAAAGCCATGAGTTGTCTTGGTTTCGTTAAGCGATGGTCGAAAGAGTTTGACGATCCTTACACAACCAAAACTCTTTTTATTTCACTGGTCCGCCCCATTTTGGAGTATGGATCATGTGTTTGGTCTCCACAATATGGATCACACCAAGTTAAAATTGAATCTGTTCAAAAACAGTTTCTAATTTTTGCTCTTCGTGGTTTAAACTGGGATCGAAATGTTAACCTGCCCTCTTATTCTAAAAGACTTCTTTTAATTAACCTTCCCTCCTTACTTAATCGTAGAGTAATGCTTGGTACTTTGTTTATTCATAAGCTTCTAAATGGACAAATAGATTGTCCTAATTTACTTAATCAGGTCAATCTATCTGTACCTTGTAGACTAACCCGAAATTATGTCCCTTTAACTTTAACACGCTGTACTTCTAACTATTCTTTGCATGAACCTTTCCGAGTTCTCTGTTCCGACTACAACCGCCTTTATTCTGTAATCGGATCAGAGTTCTCTATAACTATTCTAAAAACTACTATTTTAAGTTATCTATCTAGTAGTTAGTCTTAATTATTATTTTAGTTGTCGTCCGTTGTCCACGCGACTTCGTTTTTGCATGCTGTCTGTTAGGGTTCGCGCGTAACAGGCTTTGTCCTGGTGTCGCTTGGACCACTTGAACGTACTGCGCATTGTACGCGTCAACGTCCAGAAGAAATTTCGAATTCGACAAAAAATTCGATATCGAAATAGATTATGAATTCGAAATGGATTTCGAATTCGATATGGATTTCGATATCGAAATGGATTTCGAATTCGATAAAAAAATCGATATCGAAATAGATTTTGAATTCGAAATGGATTTCGAATTCGATAAAAAATTCGATATCGAAATAGATTTTGAATTCGAAATGGATTTCGAATTCGATATGGATTTCGATATCGAAATAGATTTTGAATTCGAAATGGATTTCGAATTCGATATGGATTTCGATATCGAAATGGATTTCGAATTCGATAAAAAATTCGATATCGAAATAGATTTTGAATTCGAAATGGATTTCGAATTCGATATGGATTTCGATATCAAAATGGATTTCGAATTCGATAAAGAATTCGATATCGAAATAGATTTTGAATTCGAAATGGATTTCGAATTCGATATGGATTTCGATATCAAAATGGATTTCGAATTCGATAAAGAATTCGATATCGAAATGGATTTTGAATTCGAAATGGATTTCGAATTCGATATGGATTTCGATATCGAAATAGATTTTGAATTCGAAATGGATTTCGATATCGAAATAGATTTTGAATTCGAAATGGATTTCGAATTCGATATGGATTTCGATATCGAAATGGATTTCGAATTCGATAAAAAAATCGATATCGAAATAGATTTTGAATTCGAAATGGATTTCGAATTCGATAAAAAATTCGATATCGAAATAGATTTTGAACTCGAAATGGATTTCGAATTCGATATGGATTTCGATATCGAAATAGATTTTGAATTCGAAATGGATTTCGAATTCGATATGGATTTCGATATCGAAATGGATTTCGATATCAAAATGGATTTCGAATTCGATAAAGAATTCGATATCGAAATAGATTTTGAATTCGAAATGGATTTCGAATTCGATATGGATTTCGATATCGAAATAGATTTTGAATTCGAAATGGATTTCGAATTCGATATGGATTTCGAATTCGATAAAAAATTCGATATCGAAATAGATTTTGAATTCGAAATGGATTTCGAATTCGATATGGATTTCGATATCGAAATAGATTTTGAATTCGAAATGGATTTCGATATCGAAATAGATTTTGAATTCGAAATGGATTTCGAATTCGATATGGATTTCGATATCGAAATGGATTTCGATATCGAAATAGATTTTGAATTCGAAATGGATTTCGAATTCGATATGGATTTCGATATCGAAATGGATTTCGATATCAAAATGGATTTCGAATTCGATAAAGAATTCGATATCGAAATAGATTTTGAATTCGAAATGGATTTCGAATTCGATATGGATTTCGATATCAAAATGGATTTCGAATTCGATGAAGAATTCGATATCGAAATAGATTTTGAATTCGAAATGGATTTCGAATTCGATATGGATTTCGATATCGAAATGGATTTCGAATTCGATAAAAAAATCGATATCGAAATAGATTTTGAATTCGAAATGGATTTCGAATTCGATAAAATATTCGATATCGAAATAGATTTGGAATTCGAAATGGATTTCGAATTCGATATGGATTTCGATATCGAAATGGATTTCGATATCAAAATGGATTTCGAATTCGATAAAGAATTCGATATCGAAATAGATTTTGAATTCGAAATGGATTTCGAATTCGATAAACAATTCGATATCGATATTGATTTTGAATTCGATATCGATTTCGGATTTCGATATCAAAATGGAATTCGAATTCGATAAAAAATTCGATATGGATTTTGATATCGAAATGGATTTCGAATTCGATAAAAAATTCGATATCGAAATTGATTTTGAATTCGAAATGGATTTCGAATTCGATAAAGAATTCGATATCGAAATAGATTTTGAATTCGAAATGGATTTCGAATTCGATAAAAAATTCGATATCATAATGGATTTTGAATTCGAAATGGATTTCGAATTCGATATGGATATCGATATCGAAATGTATTTCGAATTCGATAAAAAATTCGATATCAAAATGGATTTTGAATTCGAAATGGATTTCGAATTCGATATGGATTTCGATATCGAAATAGATTTTGAATTCGAAATGGATTTCGATATCGAAATAGATTTTGAATTCGAAATGGATTTCGAATTCGATATGGATTTCGATATCGAAATGGATTTCGATATCAAAATGGATTTCGAATTCGATAAAGAATTCGATATCGAAATAGATTTTGAATTCGAAATGGATTTCGAATTCGATATGGATTTCGATATCAAAATGGATTTCGAATTCGATGAAGAATTCGATATCGAAATAGATTTTGAATTCGATATCGAAATAGATTTTGAATTCGAAATGGATTTCGAATTCGATATGGATTTCGATATCGAAATGGATTTCGAATTCGATAAAAAAATCGATATCGAAATAGATTTTGAATTCGAAATGGATTTCGAATTCGATAAAATATTCGATATCGAAATAGATTTGGAATTCGAAATGGATTTCGAATTCGATATGGATTTCGATATCGAAATGGATTTCGATATCAAAATGGATTTCGAATTCGATAAAGAATTCGATATCGAAATAGATTTTGAATTCGAAATGGATTTCGAATTCGATAAACAATTCGATATCGATATTGATTTTGAATTCGATATCGATTTCGGATTTCGATATCAAAATGGAATTCGAATTCGATAAAAAATTCGATATGGATTTTGATATCGAAATGGATTTCGAATTCGATAAAAAATTCGATATCGAAATTGATTTTGAATTCGAAATGGATTTCGAATTCGATAAAGAATTCGATATCGAAATAGATTTTGAATTCGAAATGGATTTCGAATTCGATAAAAAATTCGATATCATAATGGATTTTGAATTCGAAATGGATTTCGAATTCGATATGGATATCGATATCGAAATGTATTTCGAATTCGATAAAAAATTCGATATCAAAATGGATTTTGAATTCGAAATGGATATCGAATTCGAAATGGATTTCGAATTCAAAATCCATTTCGATATCGAAATCCATATCGAAGTCGAAATCCATTTAGAATTCAAAATCTATTTCGATATCGAATTTTTCATCAAATTCGAAATCCATTTCGAATTCAAAATCTATGTCGATATCGATTGGATTTCGAATTCGATAAAAAAATCGATATCGAAATAGATTTTGAATTCGAAATGGATTTCGAATTCGATATGGATTTCGATATCGAAATAGATTTTGAATTCGAAATGGATTTCGAATTCGATATGGATTTCGATATCGAAATGGATTTCGAATTCGACAAAAAATTCGATATCGAAATAGATTATGAATTCGAAATGGATTTCGAATTCGATATGGATTTCGATATCGAAATGGATTTCGAATTCGATAAAAAAATCGATATCGAAATAGATTTTGAATTCGAAATGGATTTCGAATTCGATAAAAAATTCGATATCGAAATAGATTTTGAATTCGAATTCGATATGGATTTCGATATCGAAATGGATTTCGAATTCGATAAAAAAATCGATATCGAAATAGATTTTGAATTCGAAATGGATTTCGAATTCGATATGGATTTCGATATCGAAATGGATTTCGATATCAAAATGGATTTCGAATTCGATAAAGAATTCGATATCGAAATAGATTTTGAATTCGAAATGGATTTCGAATTCGATATGGATTTCGATATCGAAATAGATTTTGAATTCGAAATGGATTTCGAATTCGATATGGATTTCGATATCGAAATGGATTACGAATTCGATAAAAAATTCGATATCGAAATAGATTTTGAATTCGAAATGGATTTCGAATTCGATATGGATTTCGATATCAAAATGGATTTCGAATTCGATAAAGAATTCGATATCGAAATAGATTTTGAATTCGAAATGGATTTCGAATTCGATATGGATTTCGATATCAAAATGGATTTCGAATTCGATAAAGAATTCGATATCGAAATGGATTTTGAATTCGAAATGGATTTCGAATTCGATATGGATTTCGATATCGAAATAGATTTTGAATTCGAAATGGATTTCGATATCGAAATAGATTTTGAATTCGAAATGGATTTCGAATTCGATATGGATTTCGATATCGAAATGGATTTCGAATTCGATAAAAAAATCGATATCGAAATAGATTTTGAATTCGAAATGGATTTCGAATTCGATATGGATTTCGATATCGAAATAGATTTTGAATTCGAAATGGATTTCGAATTCGATATGGATTTCGATATCGAAATGGATTTCGATATCAAAATGGATTTCGAATTCGATAAAGAATTCGATATCGAAATAGATTTTGAATTCGAAATGGATTTCGAATTCGATATGGATTTCGATATCGAAATAGATTTTGAATTCGAAATGGATTTCGAATTCGATATGGATTTCGAATTCGATATGGATTTCGAATTCGATAAAAAATTCGATATCGAAATAGATTTTGAATTCGAAATGGATTTCGAATTCGATATGGATTTCGATATCGAAATGGATTTCGATATCAAAATGGATTTCGAATTCGATAAAGAATTCGATATCGAAATAGATTTTGAATTCGAAATGGATTTCGAATTCGATATGGATTTCGATATCAAAATGGATTTCGAATTCGATGAAGAATTCGATATCGAAATAGATTTTGAATTCGAAATGGATTTCGAATTCGATATGGATTTCGATATCGAAATGGATTTCGAATTCGATAAAAAAATCGATATCGAAATAGATTTTGAATTCGAAATGGATTTCGAATTCGATAAAATATTCGATATCGAAATAGATTTGGAATTCGAAATGGATTTCGAATTCGATATGGGATTTCGATATCGAAATGGATTTCGATATCAAAATGGATTTCGAATTCGATAAAGAATTCGATATCGAAATAGATTTTGAATTCGAAATGGATTTCGAATTCGATAAACAATTCGATATCGATATTGATTTTGAATTCGATATCGATTTCGGATTTCGATATCAAAATGGAATTCGAATTCGATAAAAAATTCGATATGGATTTTGATATCGAAATGGATTTCGAATTCGAAAAAAAATTCGATATCGAAATTGATTTTGAATTCGCAATGGATTTCGAATTCGATAAAGAATTCGATATCGAAATAGATTTTGAATTCGAAATGGATTTCGAATTCGATAAAAAATTCGATATCATAATGGATTTTGAATTCGAAATGGATTTCGAATTCGATATGGATATCGATATCGAAATGTATTTCGAATTCGATAAAAAATTCGATATCGAAATGGATTTTGAATTCGAAATGGATATCGAATTCGCAATGGATTTCGATATCAAAATGGATTTCGAATTCGATAAAGAATTCGATATCGAAATAGATTTTGAATTCGAAATGGATTTCGAATTCGAAATAGATTTTGAATTCGAAATGGATTTTGAATTCGATATGGATTTCGAATTCGATATGGATTTCGATGTCGAAATAGATTTTGAATTCGAAATGGATTTCGAATTCGATAAAGAATTCGATATCGGAATGGATTTTGAATTCGATATGGATTTCGAATTCGATATGGATTTCAATGTCGAAATAGATTTTGAAGTCGAAGTGGATTTCGAATTCGATATGGATTTCGATATCGAAATAGATTTTGAATTCGAAATGGATTTCGAATTCGATATGGATTTCGATATCGAAATGGATTTCGAATTCGACAAAAAATTCGATATCGAAATCCATATCGAATTCGAAATCCATTTCGATATCGAAATCCATATCGAATTCGAAATCCATTTCGATATCGATTTTATTATCGAATTCGAAATCCATTTCGATATCGAAATCCATATCGAATTCGAAATCTATTTCGACATCGAAATCCATATCGAATTCGAAATCCATTTCGATATTGAAATCCATATCGAATTCGAAATCCATTTCGATATCGAAATCCATATCGAATTCGAAATCCATTTCGATATCGATTTTATTATCGAACTCGAAATCCATTTCGATATCGAAATCCATATCGAATTCGAAATCTATTTCGATATCGAAATCCATATCGAATTCGAAATCCATTTCGATATCGAAATCCATATCGAATTCGAAATCCATTTCGATATCGATTTTTTTATCAAATTCGAAATCCATTTTGATATCGAAATCCATATCGAATTCGAAATCCATTTCGATATTGAAATCCATATCGAATTCGAAATCCATTTCGATATCGAAATCCATATCGAATTCGAAATCCATTTCGATATCGATTTTATTATCGAACTCGAAATCCATTTCGATATCGAAATCCATATCGAATTCGAAATCTATTTCGACATCGAAATCCATATCGAATTCGAAATCCATTTCGATATCGATTTTATTATCGAATTCGAAATCCATTTTGATATCGAAATCCATATCGAATTCGAAATCTATTTCGATATCGAAATCCATATCGAATTCGAAATCCATTTCGAATTCAAAATCCATTTCGATATCGAAATCCATATCGAAGTCGAAATCCATTTAGAATTCAAAATCTATCTCGATATCGATTTTTTTATCGAATTCGAAATCCATTTTGATATCGAAATCCATATCGAATTCGAAATCCATTTCGATATCGAAATCCATATCGAATTCGAAATCCATTTCGATATCGAAATCCATTTCGAATTCAAAATCTATTTCGATATCGAATTCTTTATTGAATTCGAAATCCATTTCGAATTCAAAATCTATTTCGATATCGAATTCTTTATCGAATTCGAAATCCATTTTGATATCGAAATCCATATCGAATTCGAAATCCATTTCGAATTCAAAATCTATTTCGATATCGAATTCTATATCGAATTCGAAATCCATTTCGAATTCAAAATCTATTTCGATATCGAATTCTTTATCGAATTCGAAATCCATTTTGATATCGAAATCCATTTCGATATCGAAATCCATATCGAATTCGAAATCCATTTCGAATTCAAAATCTATTTCGATATCGAATTTTTTATGGAATTCGAAATCCATTTCGAATTCAAAATCTATTTCGATATCGAATTCTTTATTGAATTCGAAATCCATTTCGAATTCAAAATCTATTTCGATATCGAATTCTTTATCGAATTCGAAATCTATTTCGAATTCAAAATCTATTTCGATATCGATTTTTTTATCGAATTCGAAATCCATTTCGAATTCAAAATCTATTTCGATATCGAATTCTTTATTGAATTCGAAATCCATTTCGAATTCAAAATCTATTTCGATATCGAATTCTTTATCGAATTCGAAATCTATTTCGAATTCAAAATCTATTTCGATATCGATTTTTTTATCGAATTCGAAATCCATTTTGATATCGAAATCCATATCGAATTCGAAATCCATTTCGAATTAAAAATCTATTTCGATATCGAATTCTTTATCGAATTCGAAATCCATTTTGATATCGATTGATTCAAAATCCATTTTGATATCGAATTTTTTATCGAATTCGAAATTCATTTCGAATTCAAAATCTATTTCGATATCGAATTCTTTATTGAATTCGAAATCCATTTCGAATTCAAAATCTATTTCGATATCGAATTCTTTATCGAATTCGAAATCTATTTCGAATTCAAAATCTATTTCGATATCGATTTTTTTATCGAATTCGAAATCCATTTTGATATCGAAATCCATATCGAATTCGAAATGGATTTCGAAAAAATCTATTTCGATATCGAATTCTTTATCGAATTCGAAATCCATTTTGATATCGAAATCCATTTCGAATTCGATATCCATTTCGAATTCAAAATCCATTTTGATATCGAATTCTTTATCGAATTCGAAATCCATTTCGAATTCAAAATCTATTTCGATATCGATTTTTTTATCGAATTCGAAATCCATTTCGATATCAAAATCCATATCGAATTCGAAATCCATTTCGAATTCAAAATCTATTTCGATATCGATTTCTTTATCGAATTCGAAATCCATTTTGATATTGAAATCCATTTCGAATTCGATATCCATTTCGAATTCAAAATCCATTTTGATATCGAATTCTTTATCGAATTCGAAATCTATTTCGAATTCAAAATCTATTTCGATATCGATTTTTTTATCGAATTCGAAATCCATTTTGATATCGAAATCCATATCGAATACGAAATCCATTTCGAATTCAAAATCTATTTCGATATCGAATTTTTTATCGAATTCGAAATCCATTTCGAATTAAAAATCTATTTCGATATCGAAATCCATATCGAATTCGAAATCCATTTCGAATTCAAAATCTATTTCGATATCGAAATAAATATCGAATTCGAAATCCATTTCGATACCGAAATCCATATCGAATTCGAAATCCATTTCGAATTCAAAATCTATTTCGAATTCAAAATCTATTTCGATTTCGAATTCTTTATCGAATTCGAAATCCATTTTGATATCGAAATCCATTTCGATATCGATATCCATTTCGATATCGAAATCCATATCGAATTCGAAATCCATTTCGATATCGAAATCCATATCGAATTCGAAATCCATTTCGAATTCAAAATCTATTTCGATATCGAAATAAATATCGAATTCGAAATCCATTTCGATACCGAAATCCATATCGAATTCGAAATCCATTTCGAATTCAAAATCTATTTCGAATTCAAAATCTATTTCGATTTCGAATTCTTTATCGAATTCGAAATCCATTTTGATATCGAAATCCATTTCGATATCGATATCCATTTCGATATCGAAATCCATATCGAATTCGAAATCCATTTCGATATCGAAATCCATATCGAATTTGAAATCCATTTCGAATTCAAAATCAATTTCGATATCGATTTTTTTATCGAATTCGAAATCCATTTCGATATCGAAATCCATATCGAATTCGAAATCCATTTCGAATTCAAAATCTATTTCGATATCGAATTCTTTATCGAATTCGAAATCCATTTTGATATCGATTGATTCAAAATCCATTTTGATATCGAATTTTTTATCGAATTCGAAATCCATTTCGAATTCAAAATCTATTTCGATATCGAATTTTTTATCGAATTCGATTTCGAATTCAAAATCTATTTCGATATCGAATTCTTTATTGAATTCGAAATCCATTTCGAATTCAAAATCTATTTCGATATCGAATTCTTTATCGAATTCGAAATCCATTTTGATATTGAAATCCATTTCGAATTCGATATCCATTTCGAATTCAAAATCCATTTTGATATCGAATTTTTTATCGAACTCGAAATCCATTTCGAATTCAAAATCCATTTCGATATCGAATTCGAAATCCATTTCGAATTCAAAATCTATTTCGATATCGATTTTTTTATCGAATTCGAAAACCATTTCGATATCGAAATCCATATCGAATTCGAAATCCATTTCGAATTCAAAATCTATTTCGATATCGAATTCTTTATCGAATTCGAAATCCATTTTGATATCGAAATCTATTACGAATTCGATATCCATTTCGAATTCAAAATCTATATCGATATCGATTTCTTTATCGAATTCGAAATCCATTGTGATATCGAAATCCATTTCGAATTCGATATCCGTTTCGAAT